>CM049375.1:13680491-13715491 GCA_026937815.1 Etheostoma perlongum | reverse complement strand
GATTTTCCACATTATCCTGCGATTAAGAAAACCTAAAAATTCATATAGAGTTTTAACAATTAGTTGAGAGAAACTAGTTATTATCAAACTAGTTTGATAATGTTTGTTTCAGTTATTTATTAAGCCAAATTGCCAAACATTCTCGGTTTCTAAAACATTCGCAGCTTTTTGTATCGTATCATTGTAGATTGAAAATATTTGGGGTTTGGACTGTTGAGAAGTTATGATGAGCATTTATTTTTTTACATTTTGTAGACCAATTGACAAACAATAATCCATAGATTAATTGATAATGAAAATAATCAAAAAGCTAAATGTATAAAATGTATTTCCATACGGTACATATACACAAAAGGGGAAAAAACTAAAAGTTGAAAAGCACACAACCTGTAAACACATTTATACCCAAGTGCTATCATTCCTGTAATAAAGCAAGCGAGTCTTGGAAACGTGGTAGCCTAAAGACTGCAAACACACACACATACACACACAAGCACACTTGGTGTGACAAGATAAGACTATACTAATCTTCATTGCTCCCGCTTTGAAGGAGAGTGTAATGTACCAAGGTCACTTAACACATCTATCTCTCAGACATTCATCAGTGCTCTTAGCGCCTCTCTTTTACGGCTCTCTGATATACGGCTCTCAGCGGGCTAAAGCCCTTACATCATGAGGACACTCACTCCACCACCACTATGACCAGGTGGAGCCTTCATGTAATATTATATCCGAGAAACACCTCAGAAGTGAAGTGTCTTACTGCACCTGAGGTTTGGCTTATTGATCTCATTTTTTAAGTTTTCATTAACTTTAGAAACTACAAATATGTATATTGTTAATGTGTGTGAACAGGGTATTTCCTCCTTTTGTAGAGCTTATTATATTTAATATTTGATAGGTGGACTGTGTAAGAGGCAACTAGGGTTAACATCATTACCTACTCAAAGGCTCATAATCATTACTGATTGGACAAATTTCTAAAATTACCGTCTTTATTACCAATTACATAGAACACTTAGCTTTCTCAATATCAATCAGCACACTGTGATAATGCATAATTAAGTTTCACAGACCAATCTGAATGAATTATCTAATATAAACCTAATGACAAAATCATAGACTTCTTAATAAAACCATACAGCCATATTGTTTGTTAACTGATGGAAAATTAAAAAGATAACCATGACCCTTCTGCTAATGCTTAATAAATCAGGGATCAGAGCCTAAAGTAAATTCCATTACATATATTTCATCACAAATGTATATTCTTATTCATCCCACTGCAGTAATGTTGCACTTTTATGGGTTGGACTGAATATCAGTCAAAATATTTTTATACCATATTATTCACAAGGCATGGATTCCTGCAACATTTCTTGCAGAGAGTACTGTAAAGCTCTTCCGTTCACCCTGAGTGCATCTCCAGCGCACATGGAGACGTGAACATGCCCTGCGCGGCCCCGCCCTGCTTCCTCTGGGAGCTGAGGCAAAGTCACCGCCCGCAAGGGGATGGCTTTCAGATTCATAAAATTCATAGAATTTTTCACAAATGGATGAACACAATTTCCTCCCAATTTCCTCATTATGCAAATATGCAAAATATCAAATCTACACCAATTAGGGACAGCTACAGCTTCAAATTTACTGGTTTAAGCCGTAATTGCAGAAACCCTCAAATAATTACGCGGCTAATTGGGAATATTTGTGACAGATACAACAAATTCTCCCCACAAATTACATTTCATCCGCAGGAACACCGCACCCCAGTGAAATCCTATCAAGATCTAATTTCTCTTACATAATGAAAGGAACTGAAAACTTGTTATCACATTTGAGCACTACGATGCTTTGTAATGTGGGCTGATCAAATAAATTAGGCTGAAATTCATACATATTTCTCTAATCTCTTTCAAAGCCACTTTATTTGTAAAGGAAATAACTCTGGGTCGTTCCAATATGAGCCATAATAAGCAGTTAGTGGAGCCTGGGAGAGACAGAGTTCATACTGGATGTTGGCATTTCCAGATGCCTGAGAGAAAATCAAGCCGTCACCTTCAAAACTTCAACAGCTTCACATGTTGGAAGGTTGCTGGAGCTGTCTGTGTTTACAAAGCTCTGGTTTGTCTTCTGTCTCTCTGGAATGCATCACCTCCTCATAGGTGACCCTCTCCAAGGTCAGGCCATCTGTGGTCACACACACACACACACACACACACACACACACATACGTCAATACACACATGCATGCACGTCAATACACATGCACATATACGCTCCATAAACGCCTGGCTCTGAAATGGAGCTGCCCTATGTAAACAGGCAGTGCGCCGGCAGAGCGTAACTGCACCTATTTGTCAGAAAGCCTCATAAATACGATCGCTCTTGATATCTCCATTTCTCCATCCCGCCGGACATTTTACAAATAGGGAGCGCAGATAAAGAGAGGAAACGCTCCAGTTTTTCCAAATTATTATGCAAAATATTACAAAAATAAAGGTAAATAGAGTACAACTCTTTTTAAATATACATCGTATGTTTCTAATAGCCTACAGTTTTGGAATGACAATAAAATTGTCTATAAAAGTACTGGTTTGATTAAGAAAATGACTGCTAGTAAAATTAGGTTGTATTTACAGTATGTGGTTTAACCTATAGCCCATGATTTATTTTTCCACATATTTTCACTTTTTATAGCATCTAATTTCCCTGTATAGTCTTCATTTTGCAGATGATTGTAGTTAAATAAGACAAAATGCAATATGATTTTTTTTAAATATTGTCGTTAAATAAGATATACAATATAATTAAAGTTATAACAAGAGCAAGCTATCTCTTAAATTTACAGGATCCACTATGTGCAAGTATAATCATTTTGTCAGCCAATAATTGCAGGTGCCTTCTAACCTTTAAAAAGTGCCATGATTTCTTTCCAGTTTGTGCTATCAATCATTTTGTCAGAGAAGTTGTCACTTTCTTGGGCTAGTGGATAACTCATTTGTTGGGAGGGAAATCCCACTTCAGTTACGTGAAAATAAAAACAAACTATCTATTTGAAATACAGGCTTTGCTTTTGCTTTATTTAGTATACACAACAATGTGTTACGAGTGTGTATCTCCGCATTGTTCATACTGGTGTGATTGATGAAAGAACAAAGTGTTATCACAGGGGACAGGAAGTGGACTCGGTCGGGGAAGACTAGTGTGCTCTGTTTCTGTCACATGGAAACCCAATTCATCCCAACCCTCCCTGCACATTCCAACATCACCGCAGTATATTTCAGTTTGTTTGTATGAGTAATACATTGACCTCTCTCTCTCTCTCTCTCTCTCTCTCTCTCTCTCTCTTTCTCACTCTCGCTCTCACACACACACTTCAGTCAGACCCATTTATGCTGTGATTTTTCTGGACACGACCGTCCCTGACACCGGATAGATGAGGCTAATCTCAGCAGCAGGCAGACTGTCAGACAGCTTTGCTGAAGCTCTGAGTGTAAAATGGCGCTCGGCTGCCCTGCACTGTTTTTTTCCTCTACCTCTCCATTCTTTCTAAGATGGCATGCAATGAAAACATGCAATAAAGACTCACTCACTCAAATGTTTTGTTTTGTTTTAAATTCTTGCTTGATACATTTGCTTAGTTATTTTAATTTTATTATTACACTGGTATATTTGGTGTGTGTGTGTGTGTGTGTGTGTGTGTGTGTGTGTGTGTGTGTGTGTGTGTGTGTGTGTGTGTGTGTGTGTGCGTGAGAGAGAGAGAGAGAGAGAGAGAGGTTGTATCGTGTGATGTGTGCATGCATGGAGACGTTTGTATATGCATGTGAGCGAGAAGGTGCGTCATCTCTGATGCCCTGTTAATTGTCAGACAGTGTTCCCACACACACCTCCAGTAATGTTCCGCTTGCTATTCAGTCTGCGGCCTGGCTTTCTCCTGCTTCTCCTCCTGCCTCTCCCTTTGGTACGGATTGTTCCGATACAATAGTAGCCCCATTCACTAATTAGCTTACCTCAAAAGAATTGTGATCAGGTTTTCATAAAATGTATTGTAACAATTACTATAATCCAGGTTTCAAAGAGATGCAAAGACATGTTCACTGCTGGCCTGCAAAAGCCGTTATAGGACTCTGTTTCAGTTACCTGCGTCTACAACTTCAGCACTTTGGACAGCGCCTGAGGACTCAGCTCAGGTGGTGCTGAAGGAAAGCAGACTCCCTCACACCTTTTAAAACAGCTCAACGTCTCCTAGTTTTCTTTAATCACGACAATTAGAGCCAATATTTTCCCCCAGACCCTGACAGACGTTGCTTGTAAGTCTCTTTTCTCTCTGAGCGTGCCACCAATCTCATTACACACGCTGATTAAAGCATAGATTAGCCAGCAGTGGCCCTGTGTGCTCCTCACCAGCAGCTCGCTCAATATCAATTAGAGGCTGCGCCAAAAGCAGCATGTCTACCGGTGGCCCTCTGTCTCTTGCTTCCAGCCTCCTCACAGCACTGGCAATCTGTAGCTTTAAAAAATAGTAGACTGATAATAAAATAGAGCAGAATAGAGGCTTGGTATTTGTGGTTGCAATCATCAGCTGTGAGGGCATTGTTCATCATATGGTGCCTCCACTACTTTAAATAACATGTAGGCCAGTTTTAAACATATGCAGCTACATATCTGGGTGATATTCTTAACTCTGCCCTGGCCCCTGCACCTCAAAGGTTCAAATCAAAGGGCGAAATAAAGGAAAAGTCACTTAGACATATTAGTCAAGGCAGTGTAGCCTATTCTGCAGAGTTCATTTTGGAAATAATGAATAGTATGTGAATACGGAATGAAAAGCCTTTTAACCCAGCATTAGTAGGTCGTTCCGGCTTAAAGAGAATTAATTCACATTTCTCCTCTTTTCTGACCTCCTTACCTCAGTATAGAAACGAGGCTACTAGTGTCTGATTTCATTCATCGACAACATTAGTGAAGATATTTCTGTCTGACTGTATTGATTCAATAACACCAATCTACCTATATTTTTAGAGGAGTGAAAATGATTTGTGTTTGGATATAATAATCCACTCAGTTCTATTAGGTTTAAATTACATTTGCGTAAATGGTGGTTTCTTTATTTTTGTAGCACTGGAACTGTTAAATTGTCTTTCTTGTTTACAGAGTTAATGTAATGTCATTGCCTTTGCAATAATTTAACAATGAAGAAAGTTGTTATGGGCAGTGTCTCAGCACCAGAGAAATAATGGAAAAGAAAATATTGATGAATATATTGTTGTATAACATCTGTAACATCGGGCGCCCCGATTGCTCAGTTGGTTGAGCGGGCGCCCATATACGTATAGAGGTTTACTCCTCGATGCAGCGGGCCCGGGTTCTACTCCGACCTGTGTCATTCCCCCTCTCTCTCCCCTTTAATTTCTTCAGCTGTCCTGTCATAAAAGGCCTAAAAATGCCCAAAAAATAAGATAAAATCTATAGCATTGCATGCCTATCCCAGCATATATGACTGTAATATAATATGAAATAGTTGAGGGTCACTGTGTCAACAGCAGAAGCCCTGATTGGCTTTTTACAGAGAACACCTCCGACGTCCCCGACCTATTTATCCTCAATAAACATGTGGTAAATACAGTGTTGCCCCTCCTGCACAACCTTCGGTGTCCACTAACAGACAGCCTGTCCAATTAAAAGTGGCCATCGATTATAGATAGCTGCCTGCTGGCATATGAGGGAGGAGGGAGACACTGTTGGATGCTATGCCACTGCCAATACAGGCCACTGCCATGAACTAACCAGAGCTGACAACAGCATATTAGATCTGGACTGGGTTAATTCACCTGCAGTTGGCCCCCGTGTTGGCTCTAAAGCGCTGGGGTTTACCTGCCCAGTCTAAATGCTGATCATTAAGTTGCTTCCAGCAGCCATGATTGGTGCAGAGGGGCTCATATCATTGATTAAAAAGGAAGGCTGATATTGCAGTTATTTCAGTTCCGTTCTTTTTCTCCCACAGGCCAGGCTATAGAGGTAAGACCCGTTTAAGTTCAAATCATTTAACAGAATCTACCATTTCTACATGGTTTATATCTAATGGTATTTTTGCATTTTTGTTTGTTTAATACATTTTCAGACCGAAAAATTGTGTCACACACCTCTCTTATAAATGTTACATTAAAAAAACTAAAATATTACTTTTAGTTCTTAGTGTGAGGCTGTGAGAATATGGCAGCCTAATTTGTATGTCTGTGCTAAAATGTGCCCTTGGCTCCTAATAATCCCTTGTTATTTTGTGTGGAAGCCTCTGAACCTAATTCCAATTTTTCCCTATCCTATTTTCCAGCAAGCTGCTTTTCCATTAACTTTAGGAAAACATGGTGGCAGGTCCATTTAAATATGCCACCCTTCCCATAAGCGCCTTAGCTCAGGAAAATAAGAAATTAAGAGCAGGGCCCGTTTCATCATCGGCCCCCTGTCTCCCCTCAAACACAGAGATGGCATCCTCCAATGGAGCTCGCGGAGGGCGGGACAGGGGAGCTTTACCTTAGCATATGTTAACTATTACATGATGTCTTGATGGAACACAACGAAATGACTGGTAATTGACATAAAATATGACAAAGTGTTTGAGTCTTTCTGAGGAAAGCGTAGCATATTACGTTGTATCAGCTCCGTAATGTGACTGATTAATGAAAGATGGGCCTCGAACTCACTCAGCTGATTCTATGAAAAATGAGTTTTGTGTTGTCATTCCGACAAGCCGGCAACCACGGCCGGAAGAGACTATTAGGTAAAATCATTATCAATAGCCATATTTTCAAACTCTATTATGGCAATCAGGCTAGAATTTATTCAATAGATTTAGTTCATTTGGTTGTAATTGATAAATAATCAAAATTTATCAATGTACTTGCACACATTTCACTAACAATCAGGGAAAACTGCCCCATTTACCAGCTGACTTGGTCCAAATTAGAGCTAAATTGATGATCAATTAATCTTGGGAGGGGTAGTGTGTGTGTTGCAGAAAAGCTCCAGAAATGTGGCGGAGTGGATGGAGAGTAGGAGAGAGAAAGAGAGGGAGGAGAGGATGATAAAGAGAATGGATGGATGGGAAAGTGTGGGATTTGGGAAGTGAGAGACGAGCTGAAAACACGTAGAAGCTGTGAGGCAACAACAGAGCAATACTGTGTGTGTCTGTGTGTGTGTGTGTGTGTGTGTGTGTGTGTGTGTGTGTGTGTGTGTGTGTGTGTGTGCGTGCGTGCGTGCTCTCTCCATTTATTTTATAGGTTTTACTGCATTGCTCTTACCTTTTTCCTATCATCACACAATCAACTATAGAGCTAATTTTTAGGATGTGTTTATGTGCACATGTATTTTTCTCTTTGTCTCTCCACAGTAGTGTGTGTGTGTGTGTGTGTGTGTGTGTGTGTGTGTGTGTGTGTGTGTGTGTGTGTGTCTGTATATGTCTTAGAGTGAGCAAGTCACACACTTGAAGTATCAGGTAGATCAAGTTTGGCAAGTCAGAGTGAGCAAGGTCAAAGAGACTGATCCCATTTATTCTTTAATTTGCTGAAGCATTAAATTGCATGACGTGGCTTTGCAGCAGTTTGATAATTACCAGCACATGTTTCTAATTTCAAGCTACTCAGAGACACTACTGACCCAAGTCCTCCCCTTTATCTGGTATTTTAGGAGCACAAGTGTGTGTGGGAGAATGTATGTATGTATGTATATCTGTTTGTGTAAGTTTGATAAGTTATTCTCACTATCTAGAACTATGAAATTATCAATGATCTTTTACTTAATCTACCTTCCTCACGAATGATCTGTGGTATTATTATGTAAATAACATCTTTCCCAATGCATAAAATTTTACATCAGATCACTGGTTAGCCCTTATTGTGCCTCGATCACCTCACTCTGACAGTTTTTTGGGGTAAAATTAATAAAACTGGAGTTGTTTTCATGCTGTGGTGTGAAAAAGAGTCTCGTTCAGTGAGTCTTAGGCTCGCTGGCACCTGTAATGTAAGGCACTCATTACCTTCAATGATGCATTAAAGCTTCCTAATGATGGAGCCACAGTAATGGACCTAACTAATGACCGGACTTAAGAAAGAACATATTCTAATAGCTGAAGCAGAACTGGAGGGAAAGTCAAGGTGTCGGGGAGGAAAAGGAATTAGATCTGTAGACCGCTGGAAAAGCCTAAATGACTGATGTCAGACTGTAAATACAACAGATTACAGGCAATGCCTGATGCTCTAGCAGTTGTATTAGTGACATAATGTTGCTTCTGTTTTAAATGTGATTAAATTAAGATTAGGGTATATGCACGATGCTCCAGTTTCGGGATTACTATGTTGCCGCTGGAAATTCCGCCAGATTTCACTCTTTTCGGTCAGATGTTCGGTACTTTCTGCTTTGTTTTTGTTGGAATTTTAAACTCCAGTTGATCTATGAGTACTATGGTTAACTGCTCCTCAGATCTCTGCAGGCTAAATCCAGACAGCTAGCTAGACCATATGTCCAGTCTGAATTTTCTGTTGCATGACTAAAACAACTTTTAAATGTACATGTTCCACCAAAACAAGTTTCTTCCCATGGCTATTTTGCAGTGCCGTGGCTCTGCCCGGTGCTTAGCGTCGCCCATGACAATTGTGATTGGTTTAAAGAAATTCCAATTAACCAGAGCATGTTTTTCTCCTATCCCGGAATGCTGTGTGGACTAGCCAGACTCTCCTCGTGTTGCTGGTGAGGAAGGTCTGGCAAAGCAAGACTAAGTTAAGATAGGTATTTATGCACACAAATTAAATTAACACTGAAAAAAGGCATTCATGCTATGTGCTTTATACTGCTGCCAGTAGTGACAAATAATGAAAACAAGGCTCATAATCATGTGGATTCAAGCTTTTATCAAAGAGGAAATGTATCGCTATAGAAATCCTAATGAAACTACAATTGGTAAGTTACCAAAATTGGGGTTTTGGCACCATATATTGGTAGGTCCAACTCCTCTGAGTTTCAGTGATATGATCTTAATATACAGTAGACATCTATGATTTGGGCATATATCCTGATTGTACATGCATATTTATTCCCAGCATCAGCAGTCCCACTGGCCTTTTGTTGTTCAGACTTTGAATGACTGGGTCATGTTTAGGGCCGCCACCTTTTAGTCAATTGTGTGACTAATCAGATGTTATAGTCTCATAATCATCCAAGAGAATTTTAGCTGAATTGTCCATTATTATTGTCTCTTTGTAGAGAACAAGCTATTTGTCATTAAATCATCACAACAGCACAAATATGGTACAGTTTTATTAGACGCCTTTTGCATCCACCTGCAGAGTGAACCAGGATTGTCCTGGTTACGTTGAGTTGTAGATAAGTGTATTTCTTTTGAGTCTTTTGAGGCATTTTTGGCTTAAGGGCTAAAAACTCCTGATTTTCCCTTTAAAATCCACAGTAGATGTCTGAGAGCTACAGAAGTCCACCCAATAAAACATGGGAAGTGATGCTGTCTATCTGCACTTTTCCTTTAGGATGTTTAACCAATAAACATGTCGAAACATTTCACCTGAACTGGCATTTGACTGGCATGAGGTGTTGAACTTAAAGTTGATTAACCACATATGCTTTTGACTTTAGCCTGAGGTTGTTCACACTGCTGTTTGTCTTCATTACAACGTGGCCTAAACATAGAACACCTGAGCATGGGGTCAACTATTAAAAGCTGATAATTAGACTTTTTTTTTTAAGTTGCTGATACTCTGAACACCATGTGTTACTGACACACCATTCATTGGTTTTAATAACTCCACCCCCAACACCCCCCCCCCCACACACACACACACACACGCACACGCACACGCACGTGACGTGCTCACGCCCCACCACACACTCCGTGACACACACCTCTTCTTCCTCATTAAGGAAATCGCTCTTCTTTGCTGATTATTTTATTTGAAGCCGTGATTACCGCTCTGTCCACCACATCACGCAGTAAGGGAGACCAGGCGTAGGGCAGAGGGCCTAATTGGGGCATGAGATGCGTGGGGTAGTGCAACCAGTCTGGGTGGGAGCCTCTAATGGGTTTGCCTGTCTGTGGCTCGCCTCTCTCTGCATCTCTCGAGCTCGAATGCAACTCATTTATTGGTCTGCTTATTATTCCTCCGACTGTCATCAAATCACCTACAAAAAACTATTCGGTGTGATTTGTTAGAGAGCCGTTTCTGCAGATGGAAAATCGATTTTCCTTTAAGATTTTTATAACTGAGTGAAACCAGATGCAAAAGGTCTGACCATAAGAAACAACCAGCTCGCCTGCTGAGCCATGTTACAATTTGGTTGTGGTATAAAGGATTTTATCCTGCAGCTGCCTTTTGTTACTTGTATGATTTAACCTGTAGGCTACTGCAAAGGCCCATATGAGCAATGGATTTACCGCAGTTTGATTTCTAAAAAACCGCGGAGAGGGTGGACACGGAATTCTTGATCTTTGAAATTGCTCTACAAAATTGCATTTGTTTTTGGTGCGCTTCCATTAAAAGTGTCTCGTCGCGTGTAAACAGCCGTTCCGCACTCAGATGCGCCGCATTAACCCGAGAGGATTGTATGTGAGTGTGTTTTTACTGGGGAAGATTGATGCGGTCCAGTTAGAGAGGCTGAGTGAGACATAGACCCATTTCAAGTGGCTTCCTGTTATTACAGCAATAAGTTACAGCCTGAGCATCGGACAGCTGAGGGGATGTCTGCTATCCGGGCTTTTTCACTGTAACAAAGCACAATATCAATATTTATCATGTAGGTCTTCTGATAAATACTGTCAACCATAACTACAACCTTTTGATTTATACACGTGCCTTATGTAAACAGGACGTCCAAATTAATGATTTTTAATTAAGCTTTGGCCTTTAAATGCATAGCTAGTAATACTTTCAACAATAATAATCCAATATGCATTTATTACGTATATTCTTATTCGTCGTCCTATTTTTATTATTATTAGTTTTATTATTATTATTAATGTGAAATCAATATCTGTAGAATTATTTATCTCGTGGAGTTGCAACACCAGTTTATTATTAATATTATTATTATTGTTATGTAATATTATTATTACCAGCATACTGCCACTACTAATACTAAATGTTAAAAAACATAATTTCGTCAAATTAGACTCAGATAATGAATTGGATAATCCTAAAAAAAAAAACTCAAAATTATCCTAGAATTAAATGAGGATAGTTTATTATTACATTCACTTTATTCGTGATTTACATATTTTTTTATCATAAGTTATGCATTATTCATATATTTATTAATGCACAAGAGCTAGTATCTTAGCAAAAATGAAAATTATCTCTGACCTTCATTAATTTTTAACAATTAAGTTTTGTTTATTTATTTTACATGACATAAGTTGTCTTCATGCTTACACAATAAAAAAAATCAAACAGCTTCCAAGCCATACAGACCGTCTCTCCTGGCTCAAGCCCTTCACAAACGCGTGCAAGGTTGGCCTTACAACTCCCAACACACAGAGTCCCTCTCCTCTCTCCATGGTCACAATCAAACGAATCGAGCCCCTTCTGCTGCTGCTGATTGCTTCACCTGAACCTTCGGGAGCTGGTCACATCTTTCCTCATCTCAGTGGACCATGCACCAGTCCATTTCCTTAGGTTTTCACGTTGTGCCACATATAGGCTACTTCCCTGTGTCCCGGCAGATTGCGGTTGAGGAGCATAAAAGATGAGCTTCCTATGTGGTGCAGGAGGAGAGGGGAGTCCTCGCTCGGACGCCTCCTTTGTGCGGCTGCAAAGAAACCTATTTAGTCCCAGGTGGTGTTTTTTTCACCAAGCTCACCCTGGCATCTGCCAAAAGCCCTGTAACCAGCACTGTCTGAGAAGCAAGAGTGGATCGCAGATCAATGACTGTCCTGTTAATTGTATAATAGAACTACTCATGGACCACTGCTAAAGGGGCACAATCGTTTAGAGTCCACCACGTCTGATTTTGTTTGAACCAAACAGGCCTAAATACCTTTAATTGCGCCCGCGTTGATGAAAAGTCGATGGGAGTAAAGCGGCCGATCACTAACAGAGCTTTAATCCATCTGTACTCGTTTATTTATTTATTTCCTCGATTTGTCTCCACAAATCACCTGCCATGGGGGAATGGGGGCGATATTCGTTTTGTTTGTGGTCCAAGGATGGGAGGGAAGTGGGACTCTGAGGTGCTGAAAGAAGTCCTGCGTTATAAGGCTTCTCATCTCCTAGGCTACATCTTTTCTTGTTAAGTCCACACTGTGATATGTACAAAATACACTCAGTCTGCTATTCCTCTCAATATTTTATAAATATAGGCTACGAAGAGCCTAATCGGCCTAATCGGCTTTTGTTTGCTGTTGTAATTTATAGGCTAGATGTTTTCGTTAATTTCTTAAAGTCTCCCTTTTCTTAAGTAAGGTTACTGGTTGTTAACTAATTGGCATAGTCCAGAATTGAGATTTTGATATGGCAATTTAATAACAATGGGTAAACATTTGCTGGCTTAAATAGTAGCTCCTATCTCCTGGAGCAAACTAAAACAAGCCTTTCCATGCGCTCACCTCCAGTATTTTACATGTAGGCTATAGCTAGGAGCCCTGTCATGGCACGTGTTATATGAGATTAAACAAACACATTAAGATGTTTAACGTGGAATAATTTGAGCATGGAAAGCTAATAAATCAGAAGTCGGAATGGCAGAGAATTGAATTGAATTGTAGTGTTTCGTGCGCGTTTGGGTCTGTGCGCGTGCGAGCTTGACTGCTTAAAAAAAAAAAAAAAAAGGTGGTGGGGGGAGTCACGTCGCTGACATTTCCAGGCTCCCGCTCTGATTGGCTCTTATTTGAGGAAGCTCACGGGTTCTTTCAACTAATAAGCGCCTCCCCATCGCTCTAAAGGACATTATAATGCAAGGGACCTCCTTTTTTAACCACAAACCGAATTTTCGTTCATTTAGACGATATATACTTTTTAAATTGCCCCAAAGTTGTGGGATTTTCTGGAACGCGTTTCACCCTGGAGCGGTACGCCATGCTCTCTCATGCCGACCTCCTGGATGCTCGGCTCGGTGAGTTATCATCACTAAACTCCGGCCCTAAACTCCAGTGTAAGATTCCAACTTCTTATTTAACCTTTTGAAGTGATAGATAGACTGTTTAGTTAACTGTGTTAACATCTAAGTGGTTTGTCGTTGGTTGAAGCAATTCTTTACAGTTATTTATCAGGAATGAGGAATGATGACAGCAGAAATTGCGGTTTAAAATTACGACCCAAGCTATATTTAGTTTTTGTGTTGTAGCTTATACTTTGGATTAATACACGTCTGTTGCCATAAAGAAGCACAGCTTTTGCATGTAATTCTCGTTTAAAGATTCTGCACTGTAATATTTTCCATTACTCAAAGCCTCTCGCCTCCTCATCCTCTCAGGGATGAAGGACGCTGCAGAGTTACTCGGACACCGAGAGGCTCTCAAGTGTCGGCTGGGTGGTGGGGTTCCAGACCAGGGGCATCCAGGAGACATGGCCCCTGGTTCTGACTCTGTAGAGGGAACCACTCTCCTGCCCGGAGAAGACATCGCCACTGTGGGATCCAACTCTGCCGGCATGCCGGTGAACGGGAAGGAGCAGGAGAAGCAGCAGCAGCAGCAGCCGCAGCAGAGCTCCAGTCAGTCCGCCAGCCAACAGAAACAGAAGCGGCACAGGACGCGCTTTACCCCGGCGCAGCTCAATGAGCTGGAGCGCAGTTTCGCCAAAACCCACTACCCTGACATCTTCATGAGGGAGGAACTGGCGCTGAGGATCGGCCTCACCGAGTCTAGAGTCCAGGTAAACACTTTTATTGTTGATTTTACACGATGAAAGCACTGGCTTTATATGGAAGGGTGGGGCTTTGGTTTGTCAGCACGATATAAATGTTTAAAATCATCTTTTAATTTCACCTGGACGGCAGTGAGCAAAATAGGTTATAGATTCACATCAGGAAAGGATTCATGGCCAATGTGCGTTTGTAAAATATAGTTTGGTCACTGCTAATCCTTTTTTTATTTTGCCATAATGTATTTTCAATTCTTTGTCACTTGTCGTCTTGTGCCCAGACCTTTTGTGGCCATTAGGTGTTAAGTTTTGGGTGCACCTGCTTAAAATATCAAAGCCAAAGGGTGGATTGACGCCACTGGTGAAGTTTAAGTTACATTCAACCATAACTTAAAGTGTACTATTGTGCAGATTGTCATTTAAAAGAATTGAATAAAAAATATTTTTTTATTTGGGGTCAAATTCAGCACTATATCCTGCCTTAGTATACTCACGTGAAAAAGCCCTGATCTTGTTTGAGAAAATATGCCAACTCAATCACATTTTAATTAAATTATATGATTTAAACATCCCATAATGTGTTCAAATTTAGCTTGAGATAAGGCAATGTTTAACTTTAAGAAGTCTGCTCTATTTAATATAAAAGTCGCGCTGTCCAAGGTGCTAAAAACATTTGTCATTTGCGGAGAACGAGCAGTGCTCATGAAGTCAAAATATATTCTGGTGGCTAGAATATAGAATATTTTATAACGCAACCTGTGGTGACAGTCCCCGGATAAATATATATTGTTATGTGTCTAATCTAATTTATTTATTTTGTTTCTGTAGACCTGCAACGATTGCATGAAATTACATGGGTAGTAATATTAGGATTTTATTATTTTTACTATAATGCATAATATACGTTTTACCATAACAAATATGGCGTCTTACCCTAGCCAAAATAATGTCCAAGATATATAGAACAACATTTCCTTCACAAAATATATAACTCCCCCTTTTTAGAAATTGATTAGGGTCGGAGTATGTGGCACATATTTGTTTTACTCACAGTGATTACAATTATAATTTAATTTAATCGTTTGTATTTCGGGAAATTGAACATATAAAACCAACCAAACATTTTATAATTATATTTTGAAGAAGCATGCAGGGACACACCAAGCTCTGATAAACCAAACACATTATCAACCAATGTCAGTCCTATTTATAACACGTGAACGGGTTATTAACCAGTAATGTGAGATTCATGCAAATGATCCCACTGAAAGCAATAAAACCAGTGTAATCATTAGTCACCTTAACAATCAATTCTTGAGTCCATCTAGTGCAGGATCCTAAGCGCTCAGGTCGGCTTCGCTCGCTGTTGGTAAACATTAGTGCAGTTCGTGCAGGTGCGGCCTTTAGTGGGCGTGTTGGCCGCGTGCGTGCCTCCACAGCCGCTCCTTTAAAATGCTCTATCAGCGACGTCTTAATAGGACTCAAGAATATATTGCACTTTTTTAATGGAATGAGAAATTGCATTTTCTTTCCCCCGAGTGTAATGGGTTTGGGCGACGTTTCACGGATGGCTGAGCGGAATGAGAGCAAGATTTCACTTTTAATACAGAGGCATCGACTCACGGCCTCGCGCGCGCATTAATCAAGCCCGAAGATGATGAAATCTTTATAAAGCCCAACGGGGACGCGCGTGCGTTTTTAGCTGCGTGCGTGGGTCGGTGTGTCTGTGGTTTTATGCGCGTGCGTTTGGGTGGGTTTTATGTTTACGTGGATTGTGTACAGTAATGTGGGCTATTTGTATTTAAGTCCCCACAACATTTAGGGCAATTTTGAGTTAATCTGCTTGTAAATAAGATGTTATAAAGATAAATTGTTCAGCTCACTACTGCGGAACACTAGTAATAAAAAACCCTGTGACGGCTGAGTTTTACACAGGCCTTCTATATATTGTATTTTATTTAGGCTGCAGTGAAATTCATAACCCATTTTGACTATTTCAGCTCCACTCTGGTCTTAAAAACACATGATATTAGGTTGAATGGTTGGAATTTACAATAACCTCCTTGAAGAGTGTATATATAGATATAGGCTGTACTAATGCAATTTAGAACGATTCATAAATTACACCTATTATACAGTACTCCCTCAAAGTCCTACCCTTTAGGATATAGTGGCAATGAATGTAAGAGGTCCTTAGGGCAATTGCAGAAGGTCTACATTTACGTATTGTTAATTTCGTTTGGCCTAGCTCTACACAGACAGTAGCCTATGGGGTCAGGTTCAGACCAGGCCCCACAGAGAATTTGCGTTGCTCAAGGACACTGCAGGGTAGATTTCACCAGCCACCATGCTTGCTATGTATCTGGAATACAATTACACACCCTATTTTAACTTTTTTATTGTTTGATGTCTTTATAGACAACGCACATTAATCAACATTAGCACACAATCCAACATGCAAATGTTCCATTATTTAGCCATGCAGGTTGATAGCTTGAAACATTAAGCTACAACGATACAACACATAAGCAACAAGTAAAATAATACAACCAATATTCCAGATCATGACAGCTGGCCGGTTGATGGCAAGAGAAAAACACAAGTAGCACATGCAGTAGACACAGGTAAAAGTGCATGTGCGCAAATAAAGACACATCAACAACACATAAGCACCAAGTGCATAAGCACACAGAGACACTACTTTAGCGACAAAGACAAACACATTATTCTTTATTATTATAAACACATTATATTTATATATAATTAGTTTTGTTGTATTATTCTAAAGACCCTAATGTCATAGTAGCCCTAAAGTTAGTCCGAGTATCGTGCGTAAATAGTATTTTTCTCCCATGGTTACACAAACATATACTGCATTCACCTGGCTGCCCTCATTACAGTGTAATAAAGTGTATAGACAGACACTACTCCAGGCATATGCTTCTCAGTCTGTCCTGACGGCTCACGGTCCGGTCTCTCTGCTTGCAGGTTTGGTTTCAGAACAGACGCGCTAAGTGGAAGAAAAGGAAGAAGACCACCAATGTTTTCCGCTCCCCGGGGACGCTGCTCCCAACACCGGGCCTGCCACAGTTCTCTGCCGCGGCCGCCATGGAGAACAGCCTGTGCTCCTTCCACGCCAACGACTCTCGCTGGGCCACTGGGATGCCGGGGGTCTCCCAGCTGCAGCTCCCTTCGGCCCTGGGTCGTCAGCCGGGCATGCCACAGTCCCTGTCACAGTGCAGTCTGGGCCCCGGCCCGCCACCAAACTCCATGGGTCTCTCCAACGGCCTTTCCTCCAACGGCTCCGGTCTGCAGTCCCACCTCTACCAGTCGCATTTCCCCGGAATGTCGGCCTCTCTATCCGGCCCCACGAACGTATCGGGCTCCCCGCAGCTGTGTAGTTCCCCGGACAGTGACATGTGGAGAGGGACAAGCATCGCGTCACTGCGGCGCAAAGCGCTGGAGCACACAGTGTCCATGAGTTTCACTTAGTGACTTTTCAAAAAACACCCCCACCGCACTACTCTGCTCATGACTCCTTCTCCCAGCCCCACCCTTCGGCTCTTTTTCTGTTTTTATTCCAGCTATTAGATCAAAACGAGAGAACGAGCGAGCTAATCAGGCCTGAAATGTGAGGAAATGGAGACTGTATGTGACTTCATGTAGACATAGCCTAATGACAAAAAGAAATGGACAACACTGATGGACAAACAGAAGAAAAAATATCTTGGGTTTGGGGTTATTTATCTTGTTACTTCTAAAGGATTTTATCAACTATTGATGATACATACTATTGTAATGATCTCTAGATTATAGGCCCTAATTATTAAGAGCCAAACAATCGTCGTATTTACGTTTTCATTGAGTGTGTCTTCACGCACACATGTTATTGTGTTCAGGTGAAGTTGTTATGTCAAACGGTTATTTATAAGATTGGGTAAACATTTTTTGGTAACAGCCTACCACCAACACGCACCATACTGTAGGTGGGCCTATTGAACTGGCTTTCGGGCATGCACTGTGCATGTGGATTTAAACGCTTGGATAATTTAAGGAGAAAAATGGTGCCCACTCAGATTGAAGAGTCGACATCAGTCTCGTCTGTATGAGATGAGAGCATTAATCTAAAGAGGAAAAAAAACAATAATCTTTCAGTAGGCCTACGCTGTTTTAGGATGTTTTGTGTAGATAAAACATTCTTGCTATGTACCCGCTGGTCTTTTTGTGACATGTTTTAACTTATTGTATGTGCTATTACTTGACACATTTCTTAAATGTTTGATCTTACATCGAAATGCACCACATTGACGGGTTTGTACCAATTTAAAATGAACAAATAAATAAAAGTAATTTTTCAAGAATGTCAAAAAAAAAGAATGATTCATGTCTCCATTAAGTTTAACGAGATGTCATAATGCCCATTTTGTACAAATTCCTATAGGCACTTATATATAATGACCCTCAGTACTGACCTACCCTTTTGTTGATAGTACTTGTAATTTATTTGGATTCTATTTATCAAAAATTACAATGGGATTTTAACTACATTTTTACCAATTTTATAGTGTGTGTTAGGCTACTGTAGGCTTGACTGTTAAGATATTCTAAGATGTAATTTTGTTGCACAAACTAATATTGTAAGTGGTCGTTGTTCAGGGACCAGTTTTTGAGGTGACAGGGTTAAAGGGTTTATGAAGGATGAGTGGTCCCAGTGTGGAAGACAGGAGCGGTAAAGATGTCAGTGCTGTGATGTGACGGTCATTGCTTTTAACCATGACGGTCATCCCGCTGAACAGACTGGATGGACTGTAACTAAACAGAAGGAGTCACAGGCATGTGTGTGTGTGTGTGTGTGTGTGTGTGTGTGTGTGTATATACGGTCTAGCCTATATAGTTTCTTGCTTTTATTTGAAGGCTAAAGTTGGCTACTATGATCAAACCTCGCAAAGTAATTACACAATCGATTAGTTGCAGCAAAACTAAACGTGTTATAATATACAAGGCTGCCCAGTTCTAATGGAAATGTTAACAGAAATACTATGACAACTTAAGCCTATCAATAACTCTATTAATAGACTATATCTGCCTGTATCTGGATCACACTTTATTCTGCTATCTGCTGGTTGCTCCTGTACATTAGGAGCCACAGGGAAGCAACAGTACCACATGCTGTTAGGTAGTTGCTAAATAGCTATTTGTACATACAGTATATAGGGTCAATAGCTAAACTGGTTTTAAAAGAATCACTGCTTTCACATTTACACAACTCTTAAGTGCAGATATGTCTGCAGAAAGCATTGAGAGACTGTTACATGCCACACACAGACTGACTTCATATTGTATAAAGTTATAGAAAATATATTTACAGTACCAAACTGATAATCTATAACAAAGAGGTTTACCTAGGCTAGGGCTTATAATTTTGAACCACTGTTTATTTTTCAACACATTGAAAATATTGTGTTCATGTGCTTACTTCAGACTTTATTTGCAGCATAAAAAGCTGGAGGGAGCTGTCTCACACCTGTCAATCAGTACCCTAAAACAATGATGAGCACAAACCCAACAAGACAAATAATACTATATAAACACATGAACATGTTGATCTGGGCATTTCCAAGGGTAATTATAGGGAACAAGTGAAACACAATGCAGAAAAATGTCTTGCAGTTTCACACAACTGTACCCTTTAGCAGCACAGTAGGCACACAATTACTGTGTTGGAAACTAAGTTACAGCATCCATAACATTGGATATAGTACAATTATCAATAAATGTAAACTGACAAACTCTTTTCTTAGTTGGTAAACAGACATGTTTTAATTATTTTTGATTTATTTACTTCTATAGTGTTTACTAAATTCCATAATTGTCATAACAAAAATACAGGTAATCTGTATTAAGCAGCTTTTTACACCTTTTGATCACTTGACATTTGTTTAAAGTTCCTCATTACTTGCCCATCAGTTGTGTGATAAGAGAAACTCTCGCCTTGTTTGCGTGACTTATTTCAAATGATCCTGATGTGAGATGTAGCCTAATGTCTATAAACTCAGACGCAGCCCCGAAAGAATAAAAAAAATTCCATTATGGAAGTGAGCGGACCTCAATGTTTGTGTCAAAAGATTATAAGTGTCAACTTCTGCCTGAAATCACAGCAGCTCAAATTAATCAGCGTGTTAACCTCATCTCATTGTCAGCTCTGAGGCCAATTTATGGTCACGGGATGGTAATTGATGTGATATGACATTACCATAAGCAGTCTCACTGCCTGTAAACTTATAATTGAGTTTCTGTAACAATGCAGGGGGTTAAACAAAGGATTAATCATAATTAACAAAAGTATATTACTTTTTCCCATATTAAACAGTTGGTTCCCACCTTTTCTATTAACATAAATTTGTTTGCAGTAATTTACTGAATTATTGAAAATACCAACCCAAGTCAAGACCCAGAAAAATAATTTATTCCTGTGTGTGCGTGTGTGTGTGTGTGTGTGTGTGTGTGTGTGTGTGTGTGTGTGTGTGTGTGTGTGTGTGTCAAGCACACGTTTTTGTTGTACGCAATTAGCTTAAATTAAATAGCCTGACGTTTTCCAACTTACAATAAAAACAATTTGTACATTATTTTCCAAGCTATTTTCAGTATGACGTGCAGCAGCACAACACAGGATCACACTGTGATTACATTTACATACTGACACCATAATCCACATTGAAAGACAAATTACAGAAAACCAAGAAAGGAAAACCTTAAGGACAAAATAATCCTTTTCTAGGTTGAATTTATAGTCAAATCATAGTGAATATATAGAGAGAAAACTCAGGTTATCAGTTGAATTGATATTAATAACTGACATTGAATTTTAAAATAAATGGACATTTTTTGGTTGTTTGTTTCTTGATGGTCACTGATTCAAAGTCACTGCTCATTTGTCTCATGCTGTATATTTCATTTCATTTTTTTCAGAATAATGGCTGGCTTACCTATTCTGCAGAGGCATGTAATTACACAATATTGTATGACAACAATTGATCAAACACTATAACCACAGCCAAACTGACTGCTGCTCCACCCATCCAGGCTGGAGCTGCAGCAGTGTGTTCTGGTAAACCTAGTTCTATGTGTGGCTCAGCCCACCAGATCCAGCCCTGTGCTGACTACTGTGTCCTGGGCTGCAGTAACAGATGTGAAATCACATTACCCAAACGCTGCAATTAGTCTCACTCGCTCGCGGGTTAATGAGTTTGTGGAAATGTGCGACCCATTCCTCATTAGGTAATTTCTCACGCACTGATGAGAGGGAGAGAGATGTGGGTAAAAGCAACTCAGTGTAAATGGCACATAGCCTACTGCACCACATACTGTAAAGCAGAATGCAGCTGATGGGGTCCTTGCAGCTGGACGGTTCTAGGGGTTCAATAATAGAGGCTTTAAGCGGTTTCTAATGTCTGCTGGGGTTACATCAGTTTGTCTCATTATGGACTAGCTATGCTTATTTCCTTGCATTGTCTCTGCTGGTGAATAGACAGCCCAGGGCAATGCTCTGTCAGGACACAATGGACAACAACAAAAGAACTAATTAGCAATCAATTACCGACATGTTTCTGTCCTGCACCTTTTATCTGGTTAGACTGTAGAGCAGGTTACCACTCAACATGTCCCATTCACACACCAACACACACACACACACACACACAGACACACAGACACACACGCGCCACCAGCTGCCTATGTGCTTGGGCAGCAAATGTGTGTACTTTTGGGTGAATTTGGATTATTGCAAGGATGTATGTGGTAGCCCAGTGATACGCGATTTAATGCAATGGCTCTCCTTTGCGAGATAAAGGTGAAAAATCTTCAAATTAATCCAATTAAGGCTTTTAGAGGAAGTTGCTTTTCACTGTATTTGTGCCTAAGAGTGTAAAAGATAGTTGTTCATCAGCCTCATCTGTGACACTATGTCCTTTGGACATTTTTGCATGAAAAATATATATATATTTTTTTAAACAAACACAAATTCATGAAAACCAACATAAAGTATATTTCATGTGATGTGAACCAAATTTGAGCATGTGGCTTGCTCATTTTAGCATCTCCCTCCACTGCTATGTTACTCACGCACATGCACATGCACATGCTCACGCCCACGCATACGCATACACAGTGTCATCTGGGGGGAAAGTGTACTGTGAGGAGGCTGCTAGTGCCTCTCATGATAACAACTCTGCATCTCAACAACCTGCATCCATCATCATCAGCACTAACATCTGCTCTGAGCCTCAGCCTTAAATCTCTTTCTACCCCCTCACCTACCCTACCCCTTATCTCTCTCTACTCTCCACCCCCTCTCCCTATTTCTTACTCACTCCTTTTCTTCTTCCGTTTCTTTTCTATCCATCTTTTTCCCACAAGAAGCCCTGTAGCTACTCTGTTTGTTAACCACTCTGCTCAATCTGATTTGACTCTCATCCAAATCCCTTCATCTGCAGAATAAGTGTGGATGGGTTTTTGTTTCAACCATCCTTAAAATCAATATTTAATGATGATGTTATCATTGCTTTTATGTGTAATTTAGCCAGCGTGTCAGTATGAATGAGACACTGTCAGCTTTATGGCATTGAGCATTCATTTTCTGTTAATGGGTGCTCCTGGTGGTATACAAACCAAAACCCAGTGGACGTCTGATGGATTTGTCTGTTAAATTTCTGTTCACGCAGGCATTCACAACCATACGTATATGCATACAGTACATGTCTGTCCACAAACAAACACACACACACACACACACACACACACACACACACACACACACACACACACACACACACGTCTAGTTGATTATATAACAATGTGAAAAGTAAAGTAAAAAGTAAAAGCCATGGATGCCACACTTTGATGTGACATTTCTTGCTTTATTGTACCAGAATAAAACAATGAAAGAGGCACTCACTTGTGACTGCATTGTCTCCCATTGGTTTGATCTTATAATGCAATCAATCAAAGCAACAGTTTGTTTCCAAACAGACAATTTTGACATTTTACAAAGCCATGACAATTACTTGTCCTCTTCAGCTCTGTGAGCCAACATTGTTGAGAGGCAATAATTATGATAGTTTTCTTAGTCATTTTTCTCCCAATAACAAGCCATTTTTAATCCAATTAGGAGTGCTAACGTGAGAGGCATAATACCACAGCTCCTGGGACAGATGAGAGAATATGCAGGACATTTATCCCGACAGTCAATATTGGATTTCTCACCAAGCAGCTGTGCCTGCTCTCTCTGACATTCTCCACCTCTGCACAGTGATCCATCCTGATTAAACAGGCTTTTCTACTTTATCAACATTCATTTCATGACCAGGTCATGCATGGCTATGGACCGCGTGAGTAGCAATGTTACATGCTTCACATTGGGGTTTACCTACTGCACTTCTTCCATGAATTTAACTGTTCAGTGAAAGATGATACAGCACATGACTCTCTTTTAGATCATAGATTGTTTGATATAAGATAGGTGTCTTGTGGTATTCCCCAAAAACTTTCCTCACTTAGACTGACAGCCTAAATGTCTTTTGACATGAACCTGAACACAGGTGGCTACAATATCCAACCGTTGTTTTACTCCATTTCCGAATTTGAACCCCCTGTATAATTGAATTTTGAGCCTTTAAAAGTCACATTTCTGTACATGTGTCTTGTTTTATTCAGTTCAATCACCTCTGCTAAGATTTGTAAAATATAATTCATTGTGCAACACTTCAGAATAGGAAAAAAAACAAGAACTGTCTTGCTTTGATGCCCATAGCAGCTAAACATTGCCACCTTCTGGTGGCTGTCAAGAGCATCACACTGCTGTACAAAATGCTTTTTTTTATTCATTCATACATTTATTTATTTATTTTTAAATCTAGACACATGGTCAATAGATTTTTTTCTTCTCTGGGTATCACTTAATGAAATGTGTCTGTTAACTCTGCAGAGAATCATACAATTATTGTTCCATCAAAATGTGACTATTAAATGCAGAAAATGCATGAAAAAGATGGCCACTGTTTATAGCTGATTGGAGTCGATACATTTATGCAGTGCACTGAATCATTGTCATTGAGTGCATTGATTATGTAAACTAATCAATGTTTATTAGGCTGGATAAGAATGGCCAGACCACAGTGGAGGCTGAACGATGAAGGAACACATTTGCTGAGTGTCAAAGGCTCACCTACCTGCCCTGAGCAGACGTGTTTTAGGGGACAACATCCAGTTTATATATCCAAATTGGATGGACAAGACAGAATAAAGATTTAGTAAAAGGAAGCAGATTTTGCTAGAAGCTAGGGAGTTAACTATTGTATTGTATGTAAGCATGTGGTGCTTCCGCCATTGGACTCCTTAAAATGTTTTGCTTTCTTTTGGAGGAGGTGCACCCATCCTTCCTTGCACTGGCTACCATAGTCCACGCTGGCCAACATTTGCTTCATACTAAAGCAGGTTTTTTGTTGTCAATGAAATCATCTCTCATTTGTTTTTTTCTTACCTTTCTCACTAACCCCTGTCTGACCAAAAACTTTACATATTGTTAATCTGACTGACCTAATAATGCTTTGTTATTAAAGTATGTATCCTGGCTACAAAATGTATTAGATAAATACTTTAAAAGCAAACCAAACAAACAAACAAACAAACAACCAAACAAACAAACAGGCCGGCATCAGATAGGAGTCATCAGGCCTTCCCTGAAGAACTCCGTTGGAAAGTAATTAAAAGAAAAGTGTGTTATCCATCGCTCCTCATTAATGCATTTTGAATTAACCACTTTCAGGGGAGAGGAATGGGGAGGAGGGGACAAGGGAGAAAATCCATGCAGGCGTTGAAGTAATCTCTCTCTGTCAGGTCGGTCCAAACGGGGAGGGTCGGCTCATTACGGCCCCCACAGGAGATGAATGGGTCAGTCAGGCAGTAAGGAGAGCCGGGCCGGACCGCTGTGTTGACAGACAGATCCACACAAGTGTCTGTGTGTGTGTGTGTGTGTGTGTGTGTGTGTGTGTGTGTGTGTGTGTGTGTGTGTGTGTGTGTGTGTGTGTGTGTGTGTGTGAACAACAACACAAAATACTTAGCTATATGTACTATCTTTGCCAGGGAGCAGGTGTTCAGAAGGAGGTTGCATGCTGGGATTTGAGGCAGGGTTAAAACGATAATGTCTGAAGTCAACAATCATTGTGATTTAACTTTGACCACATAGACTAGCTGAGGCAATCACCACCACACAGAGGCCACTCCAAAATCACTCTATAAAAATTACTAAGCCGCTTCTGTCTTCTGAAAATCCTGATGAGTAGAATAAGTTGCATTTTTTAAGAAACATTTAAAGTATGGTTCTTGATTCTCTTTTGCAGCTGCTTTGAAAAGTGAACTGGAATTCATGCATATGCTATCTTGCATTTTGATAAACCTTACAGACCCCCCCCCAAAAAAAAAAAAAAAAAACATGTGTTTTTGTTCCTACATTTGCCACAAGATGGTGTTGTAGTCTTTTGTGTTGAGACAGAAGCAGTTGGCACTTGGATTTATTTTAATAGTGAGGACATGCAGCTTGCTTGATTAATTATCACATTAAAATGAATCATATCTGAATTTCATGTTACATTTTCACCAACATTAGGAGCAAGGACATTTTTGCATACCAAACAAAAATTCTTTGACTCTCACATTTGATCTACTATTTATGAATTTGTCTGTGTTTTTATGTGACATATTAGTGGGGTGCTTTGTATGCTGTCATGTTTTCTTCATGTAACTGTATGCTGATTTTGTTTGCCACTGTTACATTTATTTATCATAAGTTCTGCAATGTGAACAGAAATCAGGAAAGTGCACAGAGAGTTCATCTTTGAGCAGCACAGCATGTTCATTCATTCATTGAGGATTTTCAGTGAAAGGATGGGTGGTTGTGGGGAGGTATATGGGAAGAAGGGTTGGACATGATTGTATTAACTTAGATTAGAAGATGAACTCTGTGAATAGATCACCATAATGTGAATTGATGTATCTGTTCATCATTTAGAGCAACATAATGAGACTGTGGGGGTTACTTGTTCATTAAAAATGTATCGATTCATTTAATAATTTGTATTAAAACAATTTGAGTACGTATCAAAGCTCCACATCACACACATCACAGAATTTGTGTGAAATCGCCAAGGGACAAGCAATTGCAGCACATGAAATACACACATCATTTTGAAAACATTTTCCTTTTCCTCTGCTGTAATTCACATCAGCAAAGCACGCTTTAACAGCGAGACCCTGGCTAATATGTTTAGACATCTTCTCAACACAACAACTTGGTGAGACAATTATTATCTCTGCCCACCGGCTTTTTAAAAAAAGTAATACACCTTGAATAGGTCATCAACATTGTAAGATAACAGGCAGAGGGGCTGTTAGACCCAATGCTATTCATTATGTTCATTATTGTTTCATCTTTTTGGTTTGTAGTCCTGTGTGTGGCATTGCAGACCTTCATCACTATGAGAAAATGTCAACTATCATTAGCTAAGTATAATTGCAGGCTAGAGTTTCACACAGAGTCTCTGGCCTTTATTTCAGATGAATGAGAAAAAGGGTAGGCTGAAGTGTGTATGAATGCTGACAGGATAATCGTCATCGCTTACACTCTGCTACGTCTTAGTTTGACCTTTTACAAAGGCAGCATGGGCACAAATAATTAGTCTCATCTAAGTGAATTTGCTATGTCACTACAAACCAGATCACATCACAGCTTCTCTTTGACTCTCTATCTCTCCTTTTCCTTTTTTCAGTTCCCTGCAGTTTGTTCTTGCACTTTTGAATACAGCTGTACGTTTTAATGCTTTGGCTGTCGAGTCTTACTAGCAGAAACATACCCAGGTGGAGCATCACTGGTCAAGTATAAACTCAACAAGTGGCCATATTGTAAATATCTCTCCACACAGACATGCAAGGAACAACACAACTACACACCTACATATAACAACCAGTCTCTGGTCAGAATGAAGCATGCCATAATAAAACACCAAAAGTATATCATCAAATGTAAAAAAGAAGTGCCATTTCATCTGATTATGTGGTTGTCTTTGTGTAGATTACTTGAATTAATCAAAACTAGTGTTACCATTGAACTGACTACAGACTGTATGTCCATACTGTCTCACTATTAATGACAGTGAGACAGAGAAGGTTCCTAAAAAGTTTGAGTACTCAATTTCCCTGGGGTAAAAGCAGAAGTTTGCAATTAAACTGGTCTATGTAGAGGCCATAAATCACTGATTCAGAGTAGAGCAAAGATAGAGAGGAGGGAGGAGATAAAGGCAAGATGAGGTCCAAGTCCATGTGTATCAGTGGAGACAGATGGTACCCTTTCAAGGCAATCCCTGTCTCCCCTATAACTGATGTTTATAACAAAGGGGTTACAGCACATTGGGAATTAACAATGACTTAAAAAACTTTTCCTCCAACATTTGCTCTGAAGCAAAGGTCTACAGACATCAGACCTACCTCACCGGGTATTGAAATGACAACCTTCTACTCATTAGCCTGTTTCCCTATCCAGACGGTCCTGCTGTTAGAAATGACTCATACTGTACTTGTTTAATGTAACAAAAAAAATGTAATTCATCACATTTAATTACATTGTGCTTATTTATCAGGCCTTCATTTGTCTACATGTAGCCTAATGTAAGTTTCATTTTCATCTGGCCAAATGTTCAAAGGCTCTTTATGAATACTTAACATTAAAACATGAGTTATCAGATGTAAAATAGCTTGCACACCTGTGGTGATTTGTTTGTTAGATTTATATTTTACATATATTTTACATTAGATTTCTTATGAATAACGGTCGACCATAATGCAATAACCACCGCACAATAATAATAACCAACTAAGCGATATTATGGCAGGTTTACATTCTGACTTTTAACCAAATTATACGCAGTTATTATTAGTTTCTACACAGCCAAACATATGTAAGTGTCCTAATACCAGTATGAAGGAGAGATTTCACACATGAATAAAATGACTAAGATCGCATGGCTCAGTGTTTGTCAGTGACCCACTGATGTAGGCCTGCCTGTCTGTGTGAGCTGCTATAAAAGCTGCCCCCTCTAGCACAGCGCCGTTATTTCCCCCTCTGCTTCAGGAAACACTTCAGAGAGACGCACTTCAGTATGTCGGTGGTTCTTCGCGCACAGCTGTTCCTCTTTCTAATCTCCCTCTCTTCAAGGATGGGGCTAAGTCGCTACATTGAGGTAAGACTTTTAATTGTTGATCAATAGTTCCACATTGCTTCAGTTCCAAGTCAGGCAGGTTAAACTAATTTAATTTTATGAAGTTTCTGCCGTAACCTGTGGCACCTCAAATGTGACGTGTATTTCTGTTGTGTTTTTATTCAGGATAACGAAGCTGCAGATGGATTTTATTCCCTGCTCAGTTTGGACCAGAAAAGAGAATCAGAGGATTTTATTTTTCGCCGACCTCTCAGTAAGTGCTGCTGTAAACAATGGCTTTATTCAGTATAGATGATTATGCTTACCGACTTGGCAAACAACAAGTTAACCCTTTACCTTATTTAAAAGTATGTTGATGAATTTAAAACAAAATGTTCATTGCAGTTCAGTACAGGACACATTTTAATAATCTAACAACCAATCCGTCAATTAATCACAAGCCTACATCTTTATTGTATATAATACTGCACTTGCAGTATAGGACATTTAATATTTGGATGTAGTAACTGCACACAGCTAAATATTAGAAATGACCAGCGTCGATGTTTTATGTAAGCCCACTTTTAGCAGAATTGTTAGACATCTAATAACTTTAGCACAATCTCCCCAAAGCCATATCAGCTCTATAGAATAAAATAACAGAAAATAACAACTCTACAGTCAACACCATGACCATAAAGCTGATTACCATCAAACTGAGTTCATGACCCCATTTTTCAGATCACACTTAATCCTTGTGCTCAAAAGCAGAAAGAAAGTATTTTCCCATCTGTGTCATTAAAGTGTGTGTGTGTGTGTGTGTGTGTGTGTGTGTGTGTGTGTGTGTGTGTGTGTGTGTGTGTGTGTGTGTGTGTGTGTGTGTGTGTGTGTGTGTTTGGTTTTGTAGGATGTTTGGACATGCTGGCCACGGATGGTTACTTCACCTTGTGGCGTCTCGACCACAGCTAGCCTGTGCTGCTTTCATCATCGCTGAGCCCAGTGAGGTCATCAGCCTGGAGCTGTCTGACGTCAATATCGACTGCAGCGCTGGAGACTTCATCAAGGTTGGTTCCACTCACCAGAAATAACATCCACACATCCCACACCGTTGGTGAGAGGAAGTTCAGGCCTTTGAAATGTGAACTTTATTCTAGATTTTATCTTCTTCCGTTTGATTAAAATGGTGCCAAACAGGGTTAAGGCAACATTTAGGGCCAAACACCCACTGGATCCTCTATGCATTGGTCACATTTCTCAAAGCAAGTGTGGGAAGAGAAGGCTTTTAGTTGTGCAGCCAAGCCTGCCAGTTACATTGCAGTTTCGCTTAATGTGGGCCAAAGGGGTGAAAGGCGTGACACCAAATGTGGTTACAGGCTGTGTCGAGGTCTTATCTGACCTGCATAGATCAATCCATTTTGGCAGGAAAAAAGATGAGCAACATCCAAACAACACACATTTTTTATTTTCAAAACACATTATCTGTATGAAAGAGATTGAATTTCATTCAAATAATTCATGTTGGATTGTGGTTGTAAAATTATTCATAACACAGCGGTGTAGATGGAGCTGTAGACTGTATTGGACTAGCCTTAGGATAGACCCCTAAAGCAAAGTAAAGTAATGTTGCCTTATGCTAACTTTATCTTAATTACCTAACACTTTTTTGGTATTCCAAAATAAATTTAATAGAAAACAAGAGGATTTTTGGGACACTAGTATATTGACCAACTTATTAATTAAATAATAAAGTAAAACGTATGTACTCTGTTTTATATTTCATGTCACAACATATTCATCATATGCAGAAAATGTAGCTGAACACATTCTCTAACTGTTTGATCCTCATCTTGTTCCCCATCCTACTGTATGTTAACTAATAGTACTTTTGTGTTTCCGTACCTCCTACACACAAAAATGAAAAAATGCCCTTATTTCATACTTAGCAAGCATTTTGCTTTAAATCTGCTACAAGTTTCTATTCTAACTTTTAAGATAATGTTTATTTTCAAAGATCACTCCATACTGTGTGTACAAAGGACAGTGGAGTGGCACTGGAATAGATAATCTAAATGGGTGATTTCTGGCTTCCAACACCTTTACTGATGCTTTACCTCACATAATATAAAGAATATATTGCTAAGTGAAAATACGGTGAGTGTAATCATGAATTAATGAAATAAAGAAACTCTAATTTTCCTCTTACAGATGTTTGACGGCTGGGTTCTGAAAGGAGAGAAGTTTCCCAGCAGGCAGGACCACCAGCTCCCGCTGAACCAGCTACACAGACTACTGCTCCTCCTCTGCAACACCAGGAGCCACCAGCATCTCCTCTCAGAACGTCGCCATGATCTTCTTCCGCATTCACAGCCCTGACAGTGGCTTCACTCTACTGTCAAAAAGCTACACAACCCCTTCCGTGAGTCCTGCTGCACGTCCTGAAAAAAAAAGTCTAAAAAGCAAAATGAACAGAAAACAACATAAAAAAAAAAAATAAATCATAAACGTAAAAAGCCCAAGGCCTTGCATCTAAATCAGATTTGTTGTTTATTTTTAAATGTGTGTATTAAATTGATGGCTAGACTGTTGACTTGTGTGTGCATGCATGTGTGTCCTTGTTGACGTTTGTGCCTGGCCGAGCATAAATCAAGGCCAAGAGCGACAGGATGAAATTGAATGAGAGGCATGCACCTGTTTTCCAGATGCTTGTCAAACAATGTTAACACTGTGTCAAGCAGCATAACAATCACAGTCTGGCTGTAAGACAAAGAAGACAAAGAAAGAGCACTGACACAAAAGAAGGAGTTTGAATAGATGATTTATAGGGAAACACCATAAATCGCAAGCCAATGTGGGAGGTTTCATTCATAATTGACTACTAACGTCAGCTGTCCACAATCTTTCTTCTTTGTCATAAGGTGGTCTCAATTGGGTTAAACCGGCTATAAAACAGCAATCATATCCCTGTACATGCACTGATGTAATGTTTATTACGCAAATAACAGAGAACACGTAATGTCCCTCAACATGCATAGACCCTTCTAACCACTAAAAAACATGTTAATATTCTCACCTGATTGTCACAAGTGGGAAAATAACACACAGAGCATAACAGTTAAGTCATTTATCACGTCTTCAAATCTTGCAGAAAAATAAAAAATTCTAACATTTTATCCTTAGCTTTGATTGGCATAGCTCCTTTACCACGAAAAATGTCTCTACATGGCTGCAGGAGTAAACTGTTCCGACTCCTGTTGGTGCCTGTCTAGTCTGCTATATTGTCATCAATTCAAATTTCATTATTTTCGTATCTTTGTCATCAGAACTGGAATTGGATTTTCATGCTCAGTCCTAATTGTGTCCCCTCCCCGCGAGTCAGCCTTGATCATGTCTAATTTGTGACATGAGGTGTCAGTAATGAGTTTCTCTGGTGATAGAGAACTGTTAATTTGAAACCTCTTGTTTGTCTTTTTGTGCGTGTGTGTGCGTGTAAAAGCCTGTAACATTATGTCTCAGAGTCCAGAGGGCAGCTTCACCATGGTGATACCACACCGCGCAGGAACTGCAGCTTCTCCATCATCTACCCTGTGGAGATCCGGCTGACAGATCTCAGCCTGGGGCAGGCCATAAGCAATGAGCTCAGCCCACAGGTGACAGAGACACACAGACACACACACACTTTTTCTGTTAAAGTACGTTCAAATTACTAAAATTATTCCTTAAATGATTGAAATATGGCGATAAGGTACTAGCCATTCTAATTATATGAATTTTCATGTTATTACTGCTTGACATAATAGTCAAGTAAAGATCACCTTTAAGATCCATCAGCTTCTGTTCAAATCTTATTCCATTTGCCTAACCCTAATCAGAGGGGGGAAATGCTTGTTTAAGTAGCCTGGTTGCAGGATGTAATCTTCCAACATATTTAGCTACCTAACTATAGTCATGAAATTCACAACAGAGAAAAGATTGATGTTTTTTTTAAGTCGACTGAAGTGAAACAAACATTGTTCAGAAGTTCTTATTTTCTAATATGACATACAAAAGTAGCTACATTTAACAAAAAACCTTTAACTAATTCACTTTGTGTGAGGTGAGCATTATGCAGTCAGGAAACCTTATTAGGTTAGTTATATTATATATGGGTCTTTACTTCCCTAATCTTTAAGGGAACAGTTCCATTTTTGGAAATACGCTTATATGCTTCTTTGCTAGAGTTGGAGATTAACACCACTCTCCTATCTGTCTGTTAAATATGAAGCTGGGGCGATGATGGCGCAGTGGATATAATACATGCCTTTGGTGTGGGAGACCCGGGGAGACCACACTGCGATACATCAATGATACATTGTCCATGTGTCCCTGAGCAAGATACTTAACACCTAGTTGCTCCAGGGACGTGTGACTTCTTGACATACATATTGTAAGTCACTTTGGATAAAAGCATCAGCCAAAATGACATGTAATGTAAAAAGCTATAGCCAGGAGACAGTTAGCGTAGTTTAGCACAAAGACTGGAAAAAGAGGTAAAACAGCTACCCTGGAAATATCTTTAGCTATATATTTAATGTTACCACATGATAATGTATCAATTTTTTCATATTTAACTCTTGGCAAGTAAGCAAATATGCATATATTCCAAAATGTTAGCTTATCCCTTAACCAACTGATTTTATTTGCCCTATTTAGACCTTTGCCATGCATATATATTGTAAATGTAAAACACCTGCAGTGAACTTCTCAATGTTCTAGTTTGCAGATCCACACTGGTGTTTGAAAAGATTTCTGTTGTCAGCTGCTGTTGTACTTTAACAGGTGCAACAAAGTCTAATTAGACTCTGTGGAAAAAAGGTCTAATTAGGCAAAGTGAAAAAACGTCAATCAGCTGCTGTCATGAGCAAAACCAAGCATCTTGTTGTTTGTAAATTGTCAACCCTTTATATTGAATGTCCGATAAAGATATTTGGCAGTTTCTAATGTATTACAAACAATTTTTATAATAATGTATCCAAGTGAAAAAACAATGTGACAATGTGAAAGGGGTTGCTTGTGCCGTGTTGAATCTGCAGCTCACCTCGGCTTTATGGAGGCGTCATTGCAGCTCATTGTTAAGCTTTAAATGTTCACTTACTGGTTTAAAACCCCGTTACAAAAGTTTTACTTATAAATGACACGTGAAATAAAATCTCATAGAATGACATACATGGTGTAAATCATGTTTAATAAAAAACAAAACAACTCATGAAGATAATGGCAACTGGGCTTACACTGGCTGCCCGACTGTTGATATAAACTGCAAGTACTGTATTTGCTGAGCCAAATACAACAACCTGACATTTCTACTTAAATCCTGAGGTTGTTACAAGTGTTACAATTTCAAAGATGATTTGCATGAACAGTTTTACAGGCAAACAGCTGCATGCATGAGGAGCATGGATAGAAAATATGGACCAATTTGAGGTACCCTTTAGCTGTATATCATTATTCTAAACAGATACCATACTGCCTATGTGATAATTAGATAGAACTCTATTATAGCAGTGTTTCTAATTGTTGCTCTAATCAATAGGCTACTTCACATGAACTGACAGTGTGCAGGCCAAGCTAGAATTTAAAGGTACCCTGTGGATTCACAATACAGTATTTCTAACACATTGAGGACAAATGTGATGAATGCATTGTCTTTCCTTATTATGTATAACTACTTACTAGCATGTGGTAGTAAACACAAGATACAACAAAACCAGGCCTTGCTCGTCAACACATTGCTCCATTGCGCCACTAGTGGTAAAATAAAAAAATGAAAAGAAAATAATAAAAATGACAAGGTACCTTTAGTATGCAGACTAAATATGTTAACTGCTTGCTTTAGCTGCACTTCAGCACCAGAATGTTTCTTTTTACAGAGGCAGGTGTGGACTGGCTGTTCGGGGGTCAGGTGACTATGTGGAGCTGCTAGGGGGGGGGAATGGGGTGGACACCTCTATGATGTTCCCCATAGCTGACCTTTGTTTCTCCTCAGTGGGCTTGGTGAGTGGAGGCCTCCAGAGTGTATCTGTGATGTTCCTGAAACTGCAGCTTTCCATCAGAAATCAGATTTCTTTCTGGACATTGACTTTACTAAGCTACAGTATATTGTACTATGCCTAGGCTCACAATTTTCAGTTACTGATCTGAAAATTGATTTATTTGTGTTTAAGCTGTTTGGCACATTTCACCGCATGTATCAAAACATCTAAACTAAATTCCAGCTTCATATCATGCCACACAACACATAGTTTACCACAGTGTTACAATAGCATGGTCTTATGATAAGGACAGCTCGGAATATACTTCAAAAAATTAAAATTCTGATATGATGCAGCAGATTAGTTTCTTAAAATAAAGCCATCCCTCGTGGTGAAATATTTGCAATGAAAATCATATTTTACAAGTTAATTTATCTGAATTTAATATTTGAAAAATAAACACCAATTACTATATTTTCTTAAACAAAATACCACAAATGTTTATAAATAACCATGTATGATCATTATGATATTGGAAGAAGCAAATTCTACTTTGAATTTCAAGACACTGTACATCTTAACTATACTATATTTTACTAGCACTTAACACACTGAACAGAACCTTTATTTAATACCCAGGCTAAGAAGGGCTGGCCAGTGAACAAGAATGCTCTGTATGTGTGTTCCAATGTAAAAGTATCTGTTTTTTCTCTCTGGCTCTTCAGCCCAGATGAAGATTGGTTGCGCGACTCTTTCGGTGGTGAGGCTGGTGTCCAGTGGAACTATAGCCAATCGTGTTTCTTCAGTACCGATTACTTGAACAACTGAGCTCCCAAGACCAGAGAATGCTCTCGATAACCTCTGCTCTGTGGAATGAGATCACACAGTCAAAG
>CM049375.1:13487856-13679991 GCA_026937815.1 Etheostoma perlongum | reverse complement strand
TCCGTCACCTCTTGAATAATTCCAGGATACATGTCATCATCATATTTTAGAAACACACCACTGGCCGATGATGTCAGAGTTTTGCCAAGAAATTTCCGTCAGGTTCTGACTGTTATCCTCCGCTGCGGATGCTGTTGCCTGAACCTCAAAGGTAAAGGTTTTGGTATTATAACATTGACACCAAGAGTCTGTCTTGTTGTGCAAAGGCAGCTTACATCACGGTAACTGATATGTCCCTGGGTAACTGTTACTACTTGGTGAATGCGCATAGTTGACGGCACCACAGGAAGACTATCGGGGAATATTCTTTGTGGCTTCATCTACATTATCCTCACTTATGTAGAACAGTTTTACTGAGGTCTGCACATCCACCAGTGCTTTGAAGAAGACATCAGCATTTGGTATGTCTTTCCCATTGCTGACAAGTCTGTCAGCAGTCCGTTTGAGGAGGCCTCCAACTCCATCTGGAGCACCCTTGCCGTGGGCTTGCCTCAAAAAAAGTTCCAGGTGCCTGATTGGAACCCATATTGCTGCAGCTTAGTACAAAACAGATAGAAATTACCTTTCTGCCTGTATTGTGTGCACGGCCCATCACTGAAGAAATGCACGACATTCACATTGGGATGTGAAGCCTTGACAAGGTCAAGTACTGGAGATAGATGGGTCCATATGGCTGCTGGGCCTTTCTCTTCGATGAGCTGATTGTGCCAAAGCACACATGTTCTTCCACTCCACCAACATGTAGAATTCCAGTGTGGAGTGTTGCCTGCTGCTGGTTTGAAGCAAAGTGTACAGCTTGTATTTTGAGGAGTACTTGCAAGCATAGTTTTCGGAGAAATCTACATGAATTAAGCATTCATGAGCTTTCATATTTCTTTTCAGTTCCCAGTAGTAAGCAAATTGCCGTTTTATGTTAAAGAGGTGTCTTCTGAAGTTTTAAGTTGGCGTTGGAAGAGATCTAGCAGGTTCTCCAAACTTGTCTCCATCCTCTTTTTTACAGTTGTTTTGACAGACACTTCTTCCTTTTTACCTTCCTTGTTCTTTTTTTTCTGAGAACAGTCTCTGTTGTCCACTGTGAAAAAAAAACACTAGCTTGCAAATCCATCTCGGTTGCAACTGGAAAGTCCCTTACTTTGCAGTTGGGACATTCATTGTACATGCAGTCCTTCAAGTTTGGGTCACAGCATATTGACTCTGCAATTTTCTCCAAGTCAGTGCTCTCAATGAGTCGAAGAGAATGTAGTTTCTCTACAAGAAAACAGATTTTCATGTACCTTGCAAAGGCAGGTCTCTCTGTCTGCAATGGATGGCTGGACCACCCAGAAGGGGGGCCGCATACGGCAGAACAAGGAGTATGAGATCCTGCAGTTAGGGCTTTCGAGGAGGAATCTCCTATGCAGGTTTTTCATGGTGTCGTTTAGAAACCTTTTCTGTTTCTTTATCTTCCCTCGTGTTATTGTTTGTGATTTTCCGGCTGTTAGGCGACTGTTGTCATCTCTTGTCCAGAAGGACACAACTTTGTCATGCTGTTTAAATGCTAGAGATCTGTATTTGATCTTGTTGGGGATGATGGGTTTCTCACTGTGTTTCTGCTGTTTTCTCGAAATTAGTAAAGTCTCCTGAATTCTTTTTTTTTGAATTTATATTTTTTCAAAATTCTTCCTGACACTAGAGCTGCAATTGCCTGTCTAGATTTCTTGTGTTTGGTAGAGGCATACTTTTTGCGGATGTTGTCCACTAGGGCATGGTGGAAAACTAATGTTCTGTGCACTTCTCTAGGCACAGGAAACCTTCCTAACAGGCGATGGGTTTTTGATCTGGGTGACTGTGACTCTTTCTGTAGTCTTGCAAATCTTTTTCTGTATTTGTCAGTGTGTCTTTTCTGTTGTTTGAGTGATTCCTTCAAAGCCTGAATCTCCCTGTATAACTTTGACTCCCTTCTCTTGACTTTCTTCCTTCCAGCCCTTCTCTGTCTGAAATGATACACAAAGCATTACTTTTCTTATCACATCTTCATGTATGCTCACTGAACAGAATAAGGATGACAAGCAATTACTCTCGTCTTTTCACCATAATTTCATAATCAAAATCTATTAACCTATTTTTTGTTTGTGTTGTTCACTAAATCTCTACCTTGACACCTGAGGCTGTGGATCAACATCAGGACTCTGAGGGGGGAGTAACCTGGTTCTCTACCACGTGCCTTCTCTCTCTGGATTGGCGTTTGGCTCTTCTCCAATATTTTCTTTTCCTTCTCTTCTCTCTCTCACTTAAATCTTTTAATGCCTTCACTTTCCTAGCTTTTTGTCCTCGTGCCACGTCTCTCTGTGTTTTTTGTAAATATGCAGCCCTTCTTCCAAGATCAGCATCACGTCGAGCCCTGTACTGGCGCTGTTTCTCAGCAGCAGATAACCTCATTTCCCTAAAAAACAAATCACTCTTTTAACATTGCATGTAATGACTTAATAGTGTTGAGATTGGTTAAGTTAATGCTCTCTAAAAAGAATCATGTGAACCACAGGTTTTAAGAAATTACTATGTAATTACTATGTAATAACATTTGTTTGTATTTTTACCAAGTAATTCTTGTGTAATAACAATAGTTAATGAATGTTTTTAATCAACAACACTCAATATATGCACAAGCTACGACAATAAACCCTGCCTTCATTGTCAACCGTGTTGATCCCTGTCAACCGTGTTACACTTGATGGGTAACACGGTTGACAGGTAACACAGTTGACATTTCTTCCATTTTAGGCCTTTTTGCTAGCTGTAGCTTTAGCTAGCTAACAGCACGTAGCCTTGATCAACTCATGTTTTTGTACATTTTCTCTACCTTTTTTTAAATTTAACATCTAAAACTAGTTAACAAAAGTTTGTTGATAACACAATTGACCAGATAATAATCTACTCCATGTGGAGACAGTAATATTTATTAAATATTCAAGAGGAGAAGTAGAAACTTACCAAACTGTATTTAAAATGCCTGCCGCTGAAAGATGTGACATCACCGGACATTGGATATGTGACTTTGGAGCAAACCATTGCTAATTTATAGGGTTTTTTTTCAGTGGGTAACACAGTTGACAAAGATTTCTCGGACACATACAAAGTGAATAATTCCATCCATATTCATAAGTAAAATAGTTTTTAAAACACCTTTCTCTTGTTGTAATAATTATTTTAAACAAATACAGGTTAAAATAATATGCAAAAACATGTATTCTAGTGTAAATTCGAAAGGCCAAACTTGACATCTGGCAAATTGGACAGCACAAAAAAAGCTAATTTCAGTATAGCATGTGCATTTTCTCCTAAAAAAATTATGCATATTAAACTATATTATTTATGCATAATAAATTATGCATATTAAAATATGCACCAACATGAAAGTGATCATTGCTTGAAGAGAATATTCAGTAAAAATTATAAATACAACCCATGGACATGACATGTACCCTTAATTATAGAATGACTCATAAGCACACAGAGACACTACTTTAGCGACAAAGACAAACACATTATTCTTTATTATTATAAACACATTATATTTATATATAATTAGTTTTGTTGTATTATTCTAAAGACCCTAATGTCATAGTAGCCCTAAAGTTAGTCCGAGTGTGGTGAGATATCGTGCGTAAATAGTATTTTTCTCCCATGGTTACACAAACATATACTGCATTCACCTGGCTGCCCTCATTACAGTGTAATAAAGTGTATAGACAGACACTACTCCAGGCATATGCTTCTCAGTCTGTCCTGACGGCTCACGGTCCGGTCTCTCTGCTTGCAGGTTTGGTTTCAGAACAGACGCGCTAAGTGGAAGAAAAGGAAGAAGACCACCAATGTTTTCCGCTCCCCGGGGACGCTGCTCCCAACACCGGGCCTGCCACAGTTCTCTGCCGCGGCCGCCATGGAGAACAGCCTGTGCTCCTTCCACGCCAACGACTCTCGCTGGGCCACAGGGATGCCGGGGGTCTCCCAGCTGCAGCTCCCTTCGGCCCTGGGTCGTCAGCCGGGCATGCCACAGTCCCTGTCACAGTGCAGTCTGGGCCCCGGCCCGCCACCAAACTCCATGGGTCTCTCCAACGGCCTTTCCTCCAACGGCTCCGGTCTGCAGTCCCACCTCTACCAGTCGCATTTCCCCGGAATGTCGGCCTCTCTATCCGGCCCCACGAACGTATCGGGCTCCCCGCAGCTGTGTAGTTCCCCGGACAGTGACATGTGGAGAGGGACAAGCATCGCGTCACTGCGGCGCAAAGCGCTGGAGCACACAGTGTCCATGAGTTTCACTTAGTGACTTTTCAAAAAACACCCCCACCGCACTGCTCCTGACTCCTTCTCCCAGCCCCACCCTTCGGCTCTTTTTCTGTTTTTATTCCAGCTATTAGATCAAAACGAGAGAACGAGCGAGCTAATCAGGCCTGAAATGTGAGGAAATGGAGACTGTATGTGACTTCATGTAGACATAGCCTAATGACAAAAAGAAATGGACAACACTGATGGACAAACAGAAGAAAAAATATCTTGGGTTTGGGGTTATTTATCTTGTTACTTCTAAAGGATTTTATCAACTATTGATGATACATACTATTGTAATGATCTCTAGATTATAGGCCCTAATTATTAAGAGCCAAACAATCGTCGTATTTACGTTTTCATTGAGTGTGTCTTCACGCACACATGTTATTGTGTTCAGGTGAAGTTGTTATGTCAAACGGTTATTTATAAGATTGGGTAAACATTTTTTGGTAACAGCCTACCACCAACACGCACCATACTGTAGGTGGGCCTATTGAACTGGCTTTCGGGCATGCACTGTGCATGTGGATTTAAACGCTTGGATAATTTAAGGAGAAAATGGTGCCCACTCAGATTGAAGAGTCGACATCAGTCTCGTCTGTATGAGATGAGAGCATTAATCTAAAGAGGAAAAAAAACAATAATCTTTCAGTAGGCCTACGCTGTTTTAGGATGTTTTGTGTAGATAAAACATTCTTGCTATGTACCCGCTGGTCTTTTTGTGACATGTTTTAACTTATTGTATGTGCTATTACTTGACACATTTCTTAAATGTTTGATCTTACATCGAAATGCACCACATTGACGGGTTTGTACCAATTTAAAATGAACAAATAAATAAAAGTAATTTTCAAGAATGTCAAAAAAAGAATGATTCATGTCTCCATTAAGTTTAACGAGATGTCATAATGCCCATTTTGTACAAATTCCTATAGGCAATTATATATAATGACCCTCAGTACTGACCTACCCTTTTGTTGATAGTACTTGTAATTTATTTGGATTCTATTTATCAAAAATTACAATGGGATTTTAACTACATTTTTACCAATTTTATAGTGTGTGTTAGGCTACTGTAGGCTTGACTGTTAAGATATTCTAAGATGTAATTTTGTTGCACAAACTAATATTGTAAGTGGTCGTTGCTCAGGGACCAGTTTTTGAGGTGACAGGGTTAAAGGGTTTATGAAGGATGAGTGGTCCCAGTGTGGAAGACAGGAGCGGTAAAGATGTCAGTGCTGTGATGTGACGGTCATTGCTTTTAACCATGACGGTCATCCCACTGAGCAGACTGGATGGACTGTAACTAAACAGAAGGAGTCACAGGCATGTGTGTGTGTGTGTGTGTGTGTGTGTGTGTGTGTGTGTATATACGGTCTAGCCTATATAGTTTCTTGCTTTTATTTGAAGGCTAAAGTTGGCTGCTATGATCAAACCTCGCAAAGTAATTACACAATCGATTAGTTGCAGCAAAACTAAACGTGTTATAATATCCAAGGCTGCCCAGTTCTAATGGAAATGTTAACAGAAATACTATGACAACTTAAGCCTATCAATAACTCTATTAATAGACTATATCTGCCTGTATCTGGATCACACTTTATTCTGCTATCTGCTGGTTGCTCCTGTACATTAGGAGCCACAGGGAAGCAACAGTACCACATGCTGTTAGGTAGTTGCTAAATAGCTATTTGTACATACAGTATATAGGGTCAATAGCTAAACTGGTTTTAAAAGAATCACTGCTTTCACATTTACACAACTCTTAAGTGCAGATATGTCTGCAGAAAGCATTGAGAGACTGTTACATGCCACACACAGACTGACTTCATATTGTATAAAGTTATAGAAAATATATTTACAGTACCAAACTGATAATCTATAACAAAGAGGTTTACCTAGGCTAGGGCTTATAATTTTGAACCACTGTTTATTTTTCAACACATTGAAAATATTGTGTTCATGTGCTTACTTCAGACTTTATTTGCAGCATAAAAAGCTGGAGGGAGCTGTCTCACACCTGTCAATCAGTACCCTAAAACAATGATGAGCACAAACCCAACAAGACAAATAATACTATATAAACACATGAACATGTTGATCTGGGCATTTCCAAGGGTAATTATAGGGAACAAGTGAAACACAATGCAGAAAAATGTCTTGCAGTTTCACACAACTGTACCCTTTAGCAGCACAGTAGGCACACAATTACTGTGTTGGAAACTAAGTTACAGCATCCATAACATTGGATATAGTACGATTATCAATAAATGTAAACTGACAAACTCTTTTCTTAGTTGGTAAACAGACATGTTTTAATTATTTTTGATTTATTTACTTCTATAGTGTTTACTAAATTCCATAATTGTCATAACAAAAATACAGGTAATCTGTATTAAGCAGCTTTTTACACCTTTTGATCACTTGACATTTGTTTAAAGTTCCTCATTACTTGCCCATCAGTTGTGTGATAAGAGAAACTCTCGCCTTGTTTGCGTGACTTATTTCAAATGATCCTGATGTGAGATGTAGCCTAATGTCTATAAACTCAGACGCAGCCCCGAAAGAATAAAAAAATTCCATTATGGAAGTGAGCGGACCTCAATGTTTGTGTCAAAGATTATAAGTGTCAACTTCTGCCTGAAATCACAGCAGCTCAAATTAATCAGCGTGTTAACCTCATCTCATTGTCAGCTCTGAGGCCAATTTATGGTCACGGGATGGTAATTGATGTGATATGACATTACCATAAGCAGTCTCACTGCCTGTAAACTTATAATTGGAGTTTCTGTAACAATGCAGGGGGGTTAAACAAAGGATTAATCATAATTAACAAAAGTATATTACTTTTCCCATATTAAACAGTTGGTTCCCACCTTTTCTATTAACATAAATTTGTTTGCAGTAATTTACTGAATTATTGAAAATACCAACCCAAGTCAAGACCCAGAAAAAATAATTTATTCCTGTGTGTGCGTGTGTGTGTGTGTGTGTGTGTGTGTGTGTGTGTGTGTGTGTGTGTGTGTGTGTGTGTGTGTGTGTCAAGCACTACGTTTTTGTTGTACGCAATTAGCTTAAATTAAATAGCCTGACGTTTTCCAACTTACAATAAAAAACAATTTGTACATTATTTTCCAAGCTATTTTCAAGTATGACGTGCAGCAGCACAACACAGGATCACACTGTGATTACATTTACATACTGACACCATAATCCACATTGAAAGACAAATTACAGAAAACCAAGAAAGGAAAACCTTAAGGACAAAATAATCCTTTTCTAGGTTGAATTTATAGTCAAATCATAGTGAATATATAGAGAGAAAAACTCAGGTTATCAGTTGAATTGATATTAATAACTGACATTGAATTTTAAAATAAATGGACATTTTTTGGTTGTTTGTTTCTTGATGGTCACTGATTCAAAGTCACTGCTCATTTGTCTCATGCTGTATATTTCATTTCATTTTTTTCAGAATAATGGCTGGCTTACCTATTCTGCAGAGGCATGTAATTACACAATATTGTATGACAACAATTGATCAAACACTATAACCACAGCCAAACTGACTGCTGCTCCACCCATCCAGGCTGGAGCTGCAGCAGTGTGTTCTGGTAAACCTAGTTCTATGTGTGGCTCAGCCCACCAGATCCAGCCCTGTGCTGACTACTGTGTCCTGGGCTGCAGTAACAGATGTGAAATCACATTACCCAAACGCTGCAATTAGTCTCACTCGCTCGCGGGTTAATGAGTTTGTGGAAATGTGCGACCCATTCCTCATTAGGTAATTTCTCACGCACTGATGAGAGAGGGAGAGAGATGTGGGTAAAGCAACTCAGTGTAAATGGCACATAGCCTACTGCACCACATACTGTAAAGCAGAATGCAGCTGATGGGGTCCTTGCAGCTGGACGGTTCTAGGGGGTTCAATAATAGAGGCTTTAAGCGGTTTCTAATGTCTGCTGGGGTTACATCAGTTTGTCTCATTATGGACTAGCTATGCTTATTTCCTTGCATTGTCTCTGCTGGTGAATAGACAGCCCAGGGCAATGCTCTGTCAGGACACAATGGACAACAACAAAAGAACTAATTAGCAATCAATTACCGACATGTTTCTGTCCTGCACCTTTTATCTGGTTAGACTGTAGAGCAGGTTACCACTCAACATGTCCCATTCACACACCAACACACACACACACACAGACACACAGACACACACGCGCCACCAGCTGCCTATGTGCTTGGGCAGCAAATGTGTGTACTTTTGGGTGAATTTGGATTATTGCAAGGATGTATGTGGTAGCCCAGTGATACGCGATTTAATGCAATGGCTCTCCTTTGCGAGATAAAGGTGAAAAATCTTCAAATTAATCCAATTAAGGCTTTTAGAGGAAGTTGCTTTTCACTGTATTTGTGCCTAAGAGTGTAAAAGATAGTTGTTCATCAGCCTCATCTGTGACACTATGTCCTTTGGACATTTTTGCATGAAAATATATATATATATTTTTTTTTTAAACAAACACAAATTCATGAAAACCAACATAAAGTATATTTCATGTGAACCAAATTTGAGCATGTGGCTTGCTCATTTTAGCATCTCCCTCTCCACTGCTATGTTACTCACGCACATGCACATGCACATGCTCACGCCCACGCATACGCATACACAGTGTCATCTGGGGGGAAAGTGTACTGTGAGGAGGCTGCTAGTGCCTCTCATGATAACAACTCTGCATCTCAACAACCTGCATCCATCATCATCAGCACTAACATCTGCTCTGAGCCTCAGCCTTAAATCTCTTTCTACCCCCTCACCTACCCTACCCCTTATCTCTCTCTACTCTCCACCCCCTCTCCCTATTTCTTACTCACTCCTTTTCTTCTTCCGTTTCTTTTCTATCCATCTTTTTCCCACAAGAAGCCCTGTAGCTACTCCTGTTTGTTAACCACTCTGCTCAATCTGATTTGACTCTCATCCAAATCCCTTCATCTGCAGAATAAGTGTGGATGGGTTTTTGTTTCAACCATCCTTAAAATCAATATTTAATGATGATGTTATCATTGCTTTTATGTGTAATTTAGCCAGCGTGTCAGTATGAATGAGACACTGTCAGCTTTATGGCATTGAGCATTCATTTTCTGTTAATGGGTGCTCCTGGTGGTATACAAACCAAAACCCAGTGGACGTCTGATGGATTTGTCTGTTAAATTTCTGTTCACGCAGGCATTCACAACCATACGTATATGCATACAGTACATGTCTGTCCACAAACAAACACACACACACACACACACACACACACACACACACACACACACACACACACACACACGTCTAGTTGATTATATAACAATGTGAAAAGTAAAGTAAAAAAGTAAAAGCCATGAATGCCACACTTTGATGTGACATTTCTTGCTTTATTGTACCAGAATAAAACAATGAAAGAGGCACTCACTTGTGACTGCATTGTCTCCCATTGGTTTGATCTTATAATGCAATCAATCAAAGCAACAGTTTGTTTCCAAACAGACAATTTTGACATTTTACAAAGCCATGACAATTACTTGTCCTCTTCAGCTCTGTGAGCCAACATTGTTGAGAGGCAATAATTATGATAGTTTTCTTAGTCATTTTTCTCCCAATAACAAGCCATTTTTAATCCAATTAGGAGTGCTAACGTGAGAGGCATAATACCACAGCTCCTGGGACAGATGAGAGAATATGCAGGACATTTCTCCCGACAGTCAATATTGGATTTCTCACCAAGCAGCTGTGCCTGCTCTCTCTGACATTCTCCACCTCTGCACAGTGATCCATCCTGATTAAACAGGCTTTTCTACTTTATCAACATTCATTTCATGACCAGGTCATGCATGGCTATGGACCGCGTGAGTAGCAATGTTACATGCTTCACATTGGGGTTTACCTACTGCACTTCTTCCATGAATTTAACTGTTCAGTGAAAGATGATACAGCACATGACTCTCTTTTAGATCATAGATTGTTTGATATAAGATAGGTGTCTTGTGGTATTCCCCAAAAACTTTCCTCACTTAGACTGGCAGCCTAAATGTCTTTTGACATGAACCTGAACACAGGTGGCTACAATATCCAACCGTTGTTTTACTCCATTTCCGAATTTGAACCCCCTGTATAATTGAATTTTGAGCCTTTAAAAGTCACATTTCTGTACATGTGTCTTGTTTTATTCAGTTCAATCACCTCTGCTAAGATTTGTAAAATATAATTCATTGTGCAACACTTCAGAATAGGAAAAAAAACAAGAACTGTCTTGCTTTGATGCCCATAGCAGCTAAACATTGCCACCTTCTGGTGGCTGTCAAGAGCATCACACTGCTGTACAAAATGCTTTTTTTTATTCATTCATACATTTATTTATTTATTTTTAAATCTAGACACATGGTCAATAGATTTTTTTCTTCTCTGGGTATCACTTAATGAAATGTGTCTGTTAACTCTGCAGAGAATCATACAATTATTGTTCCATCAAAATGTGACTATTAAATGCAGAAAATGCATGAAAAAGATGGCCACTGTTTATAGCTGATTGAGTCGATACATTTATGCAGTGCACTGAATCATTGTCATTGAGTGCATTGATTATGTAAACTAATCAATGTTTATTAGGCTGGATAAGAATGGCCAGACCACAGTGGAGGCTGAACGATGAAGGAACACATTTGCTGAGTGTCAAAGGCTCACCTACCTGCCCTGAGCAGACGTGTTTTAGGGGACAACATCCAGTTTATATATCCAAATTGGATGGACAAGACAGAATAAAGATTTAGTAAAAGGAAGCAGATTTTGCTAGAAGCTAGGGGGAGTTAACTATTGTATTGTATGTAAGCATGTGGTGCTTTCCGCCATTGGACTCCTTAAAATGTTTTGCTTTCTTTTGGAGGAGGTGCACCCATCCTTCCTTGCACTGGCTACCATAGTCCACGCTGGCCAACATTTGCTTCATACTAAAGCAGGTTTTTTGTTGTCAATGAAATCATCTCTCATTTGTTTTTTTCTTACCTTTCTCACTAACCCCTGTCTGACCAAAAACTTTACATATTGTTAATCTGACTGACCTAATAATGCTTTGTTATTAAAGTATGTATCCTGGCTACAAAATGTATTAGATAAATACTTTAAAAGCAAACCAAACAAACAAACAAACAAACAACCAAACAAACAAACAGGCGGCATCAGATAGGAGTCATCAGGCCTTCCCTGAAGAACTCCGTTGGAAAGTAATTAAAAGAAAAGTGTGTTATCCATCGCTCCTCATTAATGCATTTTGAATTAACCACTTTCAGGGGAGAGGAATGGGGAGGAGGGGACAAGAGAAAATCCATGCAGGCGTTGAAGTAATCTCTCTCTGTCAGGTCGGTCCAAACGGGGAGGGTCGGCTCATTACGGCCCCCACAGGAGATGAATGGGTCAGTCAGGCAGTAAGGAGAGCCGGGCCGGACCGCTGTGTTGACAGACAGATCCACACAAGTGTCTGTGTGTGTGTGTGTGTGTGTGTGTGTGTGTGTGTGTGTGTGTGTGTGTGTGTGTGTGTGTGTGTGTGTGTGTGTGTGAACAACAACACAAAATACTTAGCTATATGTACTATCTTTGCCAGGGAGCAGGTGTTCAGAAGGAGGTTGCATGCTGGGATTTGAGGCAGGGTTAAAACGATAATGTCTGAAGTCAACAATCATTGTGATTTAACTTTGACCACATAGACTAGCTGAGGCAATCACCACCACACAGAGGCCACTCCAAAATCACTCTATAAAAAATTACTAAGCCGCTTCTGTCTTCTGAAAATCCTGATGAGTAGAATAAGTTGCATTTTTTAAGAAACATTTAAAGTATGGTTCTTGATTCTCTTTTGCAGCTGCTTTGAAAAGTGAACTGGAATTCATGCATATGTTATCTTGCATTTTGATAAACCTTACAGACCCCCCCCCCCCCCAAAAAAAAAAAAAAACATGTGTTTTTGTTCCTACATTTGCCACAAGATGGTGTTGTAGTCTTTTGTGTTGAGACAGAAGCAGTTGGCACTTGGATTTATTTTAATAGTGAGGACATGCAGCTTGCTTGATTAATTATCACATTAAAATGAATCATATCTGAATTTCATGATACATTTTCACCAACATTAGGAGCAAGGACATTTTTGCATACCAAACAAAAATTCTTTGACTCTCACATTTGATCTACTATTTATGAATTTTTATGTGACATATTAGTGGGGTGCTTTGTATGCTGTCATGTTTTCTTCATGTAACTTTATGCTGATTTTGTTTGCCACTGTTACATTTATTTATCATAAGTTCTGCAATGTGAACAGAAATCAGGAAAGTGCACAGAGAGTTCATCTTTGAGCAGCACAGCATGTTCATTCATTCATTGAGGATTTTCAGTGAAAGGATGGGTGGTTGTGGGGAGGTATATGGGAAGAAGGGTTGGACATGATTGTATTAACTTAGATTAGAAGATGAACTCTGTGAATAGATCACCATAATGTGAATTGATGTATCTGTTCATCATTTAGAGCAACATAATGAGACTGTGGGGGTTACTTGTTCATTAAAAATGTATCGATTCATTTAATAATTTGTATTAAAACAATTTGAGTACGTATCAAAGCTCCACATCACACACATCACAGAATTTGTGTGAAATCGCCAAGGGACAAGCAATTGCAGCACATGAAATACACACATCATTTTGAAAACATTTTCCTTTTCCTCTGCTGTAATTCACATCAGCAAAGCACGCTTTAACAGCGAGACCCTGGCTAATATGTTTAGACATCTTCTCAACACAACAACTTGGTGAGACAATTATTATCTCTGCCCACCGGCTTTTTAAAAAAAGTAATACACCTTGAATAGGTCATCAACATTGTAAGATAACAGGCAGAGGGGCTGTTAGACCTAATGCTATCCATTATGTTCATTATTGTTTCATCTTTTTGGTTTGTAGTCCTGTGTGTGGCATTGCAGACCTTCATCACTATGAGAAAATGTCAACTATCATTAGCTAAGTATAATTGCAGGCTAGAGTTTCACACAGAGTCTCTGGCCTTTATTTCAGATGAATGAGAAAAAGGGTAGGCTGAAGTGTGTATGAATGCTGACAGGATAATCGTCATCGCTTACACTCTGCTACGTCTTAGTTTGACCTTTTACAAAGGCAGCATGGGCACAAATAATTAGTCTCATCTAAGTGAATTTGCTATGTCACTACAAACCAGATCACATCACAGCTTCTCTTTGACTCTCTATCTCTCCTTTTCCTTTTTTCAGTTCCCTGCAGTTTGTTCTTGCACTTTTGAATACAGCTGTACGTTTTAATGCTTTGGCTGTCGAGTCTTACTAGCAGAAACATACCCAGGTGGAGCATCACTGGTCAAGTATAAACTCAACAAGTGGCCATATTGTAAATATCTCTCCACACAGACATGCAAGGAACAACACAACTACACACCTACATATAACAACCAGTCTCTGGTCAGAATGAAGCATGTGCCATAATAGAAACACCAAAAGTATATCATCAAATGTAAAAGAAGTGCCATTTCATCTGATTATGTGGTTGTCTTTGTGTAGATTACTTGAATTAATCAAAACTAGTGTTACCATTGAACTGACTACAGACTGTATGTCCATACTGTCTCACTATTAATGACAGTGAGACAGAGAAGGTTCCTAAAAAGTTTGAGTACTCAATTTCCCTGGGGTAAAGCAGAAGTTTGCAATTAAACTGGTCTATGTAGAGGCCATAAATCACTGATTCCAGAGTAGAGCAAAGATAGAGGAGGAGGAGGAGATAAAGGCAAGATGAGGTCCAAGTCCATGTGTATCAGTGGAGACAGATGGTACCCTTTCAAGGCAATCCCTGTCTCCTATAACTGATGTTTATAACAAGGGGGTTACAGCACATTGGGAATTAACAATGACTTAAAAAAACTTTTCCTCCAACATTTGCTCTGAAGCAAAGGTCTACAGACATCAGACCTACCTCACCGGGTATTGAAATGACAACCTTCTACTCATTAGCCTGTTTCCCTATCCAGACGGTCCTGCTGTTAGGAAATGACTCATACTCGTACTTGTTTAATGTAACAAAAAAAAATGTAATTCATCACATTTAATTACATTGTGCTTATTTATCAGGCCTTCATTTGTCTACATGTAGCCTAATGTGTAAGTTTCATTTTCATCTGGCCAAATGTTCAAAGGCTCTTTATGAATACTTAACATTAAAACATGAGTTATCAGATGTAAAATAGCTTGCACACCTGTGGTGATTTGTTTGTTAGATTTATATTTTAATATTTGTTGTGTTAGCTTCACTTTCTTATGAATAACGGTCGACCATAATGCAATAACCACCGCACAATAATAATAACCAACTAAGCGATATTGGCAGGTTTACATTCTGACTTTTAACCAAATTATACGCAGTTATTATTAGTTTCTACACAGCCAAACATATGTAAGTGTCCTAATACCAGTATGAAGGAGAGATTTCACACATGAATAAAATGCTCAGTGTTTGTCAGTGACCCACTGATGTAGGCCTGCCTGTCTGTGTGAGCTGCTATAAAAGCTGCCCCCTCTAGCACAGCGCCGTTATTTCCCCCTCTGCTTCAGGAAACACTTCACCGAGAGACGCACTTCAGTATGTCGGTGGTTCTTCGCGCACAGCTGTTCCTCTTTCTAATCTCCCTCTCTTCAAGGATGGGGCTAAGTCGCTACATTGAGGTAAGACTTTTAATTGTTGATCAATAGTTCCACATTGCTTCAGTTCCAAGTCAGGCAGGTTAAACTAATTTAATTTTATGAAGTTTCTGCCGTAACCTGTGGCACCTCAAATGTGACGTGTACTTCTGTTGTGTTTTTATTCAGGATAACGAAGCTGCAGATGGATTTTATTCTATGCTCAGTTTGGACCAGAAAAGAGAATCAGAGGATTTTATTTTTCGTCGACCTCTCAGTAAGTGCTGCAGTAAACAATGGCTTTATTCAGTATAGATGATTATGCTTACCGACTTGGCAAACAACAAGTTAACCCTTTACCTTATTTAAAAGTATGTTGATGAATTTAAAACAAAATGTTCATTGCAGTTCAGTACAGGACACATTTTAATAATCTAACAACCAATCCGTCAATTAATCACAAGCCTACATCTTTATTGTATATAATACTGCACTTGCAGTATAGGACATTTAATATTTGGATGTAGTAACTGCACACAGCTAAATATTAGAAATGACCAGCGTCGATGTTTTATGTAAGCCCACTTTTAGCAGAATTGTTAGACATCTAATAACTTTAGCACAATCTCCCCAAAGCCATATCAGCTCTATAGAATAAAATAACAGAAAATAACAACTCTACAGTCAACACCATGACCATAAAGCTGATTACCATCAAACTGAGTTCATGACCAATGTTTTCAGATCACACTTAATCCTTGTGCTCAAAAGCAGAAAGAAAGTATTTTCCCATCTGTGTCATTAAAAGTGTGTGTGTGTGTGTGTGTGTGTGTGTGTGTGTGTGTGTGTGTGTGTGTGTGTGTGTGTGTGTGTGTATGTGTATGTGTGTGTGTGTGTGTGTGTGTTTGGTTTGTAGGATGTTTGGACATGCTGGCCACGGATGGTTACTTCACCTTTGTGGCGTCTCGACCACAGCTAGCCTGTGCTGCTTTCATCATCGCTGAGCCCAGTGAGGTCATCAGCCTGGAGCTGTCTGACGTCAATATCGACTGCAGCGCTGGAGACTTCATCAAGGTTGGTTCCACTCACCAGAAATAACATCCACACATCCCACACCGTTGGTGAGAGGAAGTTCAGGCCTTTGAAATGTGAACTTTATTCTAGATTTTATCTTCTTCCGTTTGATTAAAATGGTGCCAAACAGGGTTAAGGCAACATTTAAGGGCCAAACACCCACTGGATCCTCTATGCATTGGTCACATTTCTCAAAGCAAGTGTGGGAAGAGAAGGCTTTAGTTGTGCAGCCAAGCCTGCCAGTTACATTGCAGTTTCGCTTAATGTGGGCCAAAGGGGTGAAAGGCGTGACACCAAATGTGGTTACAGGCTGTGTCGAGGTCTTATCTGACCTGCATAGATCAATCCATTTTGGCAGGAAAAAGATGAGCAACATCCAAACAACACACATTTTTATTTTCAAAACACATTATCTGTATGAAAGAGATTGAATTTCATTCAAATAATTCATGTTGGATTGTGGTTGTAAAATTATTCATAACACAGCGGTGTAGATGGAGCTGTAGACTGTATTGGACTAGCCTTAGGATAGACCCCTAAAGCAAAGTAAAGTAATGTTGCCTTATGCTAACTTTATCTTAATTACCTAACACTTTTTTTGGTATTCCAAAATAAATTTAATAGAAAACAAGAGGATTTTTGGGACACTAGTATATTGACCAACTTATTAATTAAATAATAAAGTAAAAACGTATGTACTCTGTTTTTATATTTCATGTCACAACATATTCATCATATGCAGAAAATGTAGCTGAACACATTCTCTAACTGTTTGATCCTCATCTTGTTCCCATCCTACTGTATGTTAACTAATAGTACTTTTGTGTTTCCCGTACCTCCTACACAAAAATGAAAAAAATGCCCTTATTTCATACTTAGCAAGCATTTTGCTTTAAATCTGCTACAAGTTTCTATTCTAACTTTTAAGATAATGTTTATTTTCAAAGATCACTCCATACTGTGTGTACAAAGGGACAGTGGAGTGGCACTGGAATAGATAATCTAAATGGGTGATTTCTGGCTTCCAACACCTTTACTGATGCTTTACCTCACATAATATAAAGAATATATTGCTAAGTGAAAATACGGTGAGTGTAATCATGAATTAATGAAATAAAGAAACTCTAATTTTCCTCTTACAGATGTTTGACGGCTGGGTTCTGAAAGGAGAGAAGTTCCCCAGCAGGCAGGACCACCAGCTCCCGCTGAACCAGCGCTACACAGACTACTGCTCCTCCTCTGCAACACCAGGAGCCACCAGCATCTCCTCTCAGAACGTCGCCATGATCTTCTTCCGCATTCACAGCCCTGACAGTGGCTTCACTCTTACTGTCAAAAAGCTACACAACCCCTTCCGTGAGTCCTGCTGCACGTCCTTGGAAAAAAAGTCTAAAAAAGCAAAATGAACAGAAACAACATAAAAAAATAAAAATAAATCATAAACGTAAAAAGCTCCAAGGCCTTGCATCTAAATCAGATTTGTTGTTTATTTTTAAATGTGTGTATTAAATTGATGGCTAGACTGTTGACTTGTGTGCATGCATGTGTGTCCTTGCTGGACGTTTGTGCCTGGCCGAGCATAAATCAAGGCCAAGAGCGACAGGATGAGATTGAATGAGAGGCATGCACCTGTTTTCCAGATGCTTGTCAAACAATGTTAACACTGTGTCAAGCAGCATAACAATCACAGTCTGGCTGTAAGACAAAGAAGACAAAGAAAGAGCACTGACACAAAGAAGGGAGTTTGAATAGATGATTTATAGGGAAACACCATAAATCGCAAGCCAATGTGGGAGGTTTCATTCATAATTGACTACTAACGTCAGCTGTCCACAATCTTGCTTCTTCTTTGTCATAAGGTGGTCTCAATTGGGTTAAACCGGCTATAAAACAGCAATCATATCCCTGTACATGCACTGATGTAATGTTTATTACGCAAATAACAGAGAACACGTAATGTCCCTCAACATGCATAGACCCTTCTTAACCACTAAAAAACATGTTAATATTCTCACCTGATTGTCACAAGTGGGAAAATAACACACAGAGCATAACAGTTAAGTCATTTATCACGTCTTCAAATCTTGCAGAAAAAATAAAATTCTAACATTTTATCCTTAGCTTTGATTGGCATAGCTCCTTTACCACGAAAAATGTCTCTACATGGCTGCAGGAGTAAACTGTTCCGACTCCTGTTGGTGCCTGTCTAGTCTGCTATATTGTCATCAATTCAAATTTCATTATTTTCGTATCTTTGTCATCAGAACTGGAATTGGATTTTCATGCTCAGTCCTAATTGTGTCCCTCCCCGCGAGTCAGCCTTGATCATGTCTAATTTGTGACATGAGGTGTCAGTAATGAGTTTCTCTGGTGATAGAGAACTGTTAATTTGAAACCTCTCCTTGTTTGTCTTTGTGCGTGTGTGTGCGTGTAAAGCCTGTAACATTATGTCTCAGAGTCCAGAGGGCAGCTTCACCATGGTGATACCACACCAGCGCAGGAACTGCAGCTTCTCCATCATCTACCCTGTGGAGATCCGGCTGACAGATCTCAGCCTGGGGCAGGCCATAAGCAATGAGCTCAGCCCACAGGTGACAGAGACACACAGACACACACACACTTTTTCTGTTAAAGTACGTTCAAATTACTAAAATTATTCCTTAAATGATTGAAATATGGCGATAAGGTACTAGCCATTCTAATTATATGAATTTTCATGTTATTACTGCTTGACATAATAGTCAAGTAAAGATCACCTTTAAGATCCATCAGCTTCTGTTCAAATCTTATTCCATTTGCCTAACCCTAATCAGAGGGGAAATGCTTGTTTAAGTAGCCTGGTTGCAGGATGTAATCTTCCAACATATTTAGCTACCTAACTATAGTCATGAAATTCACAACAGAGAAAAGATTGATGTTTTTTTTTAAGTCGACTGAAGTGAAACAAACATTGTTCAGAAGTTGTTATTTTCTAATATGACATACAAAAGTAGCTACATTTAACAAAAAACCTTTAACTAATTCACTTTGTGTGAGGTGGGCATTATGCAGTCAGGAAACCTTATTAGGTTAGTTATATTATATATGGGTCTTTACTTCCCTAATCTTTAAGGAACAGTTCCATTTTTTGGAAATACGCTTATATGCTTCTTTGCTAGAGTTGGAGATTAACACCACTCTCCTGTCTGTCTGTTAAATATGAAGCTGGGGCGATGATGGCGCAGTGGATATAATACATGCCTTTGGTGTGGGAGACCCGGGGAGACCACACTGCGATACATCAATGATACATTGTCCATGTGTCCCTGAGCAAGATACTTAACACCTAGTTGCTCCAGGGACGTGTGACTTCTGACATACATATTGTAAGTCACTTTGGATAAAAGCATCAGCCAAAATGACATGTAATGTAAAAGCTATAGCCAGGAGACAGTTAGCGTAGTTTAGCACAAAGACTGGAAAAGAGGTAAAACAGCTACCCTGGATCTATCTTTAGCTATATATTTAATGTTACCACATGATAATGTATCAATTTTCATATTTAACTCTTGGCAAGTAAGCAAATATGCATATATTCCAAAATGTTAGCTTATCCCTTTAACCAACTGATTTTATTTGCCCTATTTAGACCTTTGCCATGCATATATATTGTAAATGTAAAACACCTGCAGTGAACTTCTCAATGTTCTAGTTTGCAGATCCACACTGGTGTTTGAAAGATTTCTGTTGTCAGCTGCTGTTGTACTTTAACAGGTGCAACAAAGTCTAATTAGACTCTGTGGAAAAAAGGTCTAATTAGGCAAAGTGAAAAAACGTCAATCATCTGCTGTCATGAGCAAAACCAAGCATCTTGTTAGTTTGTAAATTGTCAACCCTTTATATTGAATGTCCGATAAAGATTTTTGGCAGTTTCTAATGTATTACAAACAATTTTTATAATAATGTATCCAAGTGAAAACAATGTGACAATGTGAAAGGGGTTGCTTGTGCCGTGTTGAATCTGCAGCTCACCTCGGCTTTATGGAGCGTCATTGCAGCTCATTGTTAAGCTTTAAATGTTCACTTACTGGTTTAAAACCCCGTTACAAAAGTTTTACTTATAAATGACACGTGAAATAAAATCTCATAGAATGACATACATGGTGTAAATCATGTTTAATAACAAACAAAACAACTCATGAAGATAATGGCAACTGGGCTTACACTGGCTGCCCGACTGTTGATATAAACTGCAAGTACTGTATTTACTGAGCCAAATACAACAACCTGACATTTCTACTTAAATCCTGAGGTTGTTACAAGTGTTACAATTTCAAAGATGATTTGCATGAACAGTTTTACAGGCAAACAGCTGCATGCATGAGGAGCATGGATAGAAAATATGGACCAATTTGAGGTACCCTTTAGCTGTATATCATTATTCTAAACAGATACCATACTGCCTATGTGATAATTAGATAGAACTCTATTATAGCAGTGTTTCTAATTGTTGCTCTAATCAATAGGCTACTTCACATGAACTGACAGTGTGCAGGCCAAGCTAGAATTTAAAGGTACCCTGTGGATTCACAATACAGTATTTCTAACACATTGAGGACAAATGTGATGAATGCATTGTCTTCCTTATTATGTATAACTACTTACTAGCATGTGGTAGTAAACACAAGATACAACAAAACCAGGCCTTGCTCGTCAACACATTGCTCCATTGCGCCACTAGTGGTAAAAATAAAAAAAATGAAAAGAAAATAATAAAAATGACAAGGTACCTTTAGTATGCAGACTAAATATGTTAACTGCTTGCTTTAGCTGCACTTCAGCACCAGAATGTTTCTTTTTTTACAGAGGCAGGTGTGGACTGGCTGTTCGGGGTCAGGTGACTATGTGGAGCTGCTAGGGGGGAATGGGGTGGACACCTCTATGATGTTCCCCATAGCTGACCTTTGTTTCTCCCTCAGTGGGCTTGGTGAGTCTGAGCCCCTCCAGAGTGTATCTGTGATGTTCCTGAAACTGCAGCTTTCCATCAGAAATCAGATTTCTTTCTGGACATTGACTTTACTAAGCTACAGTATATTGTACTATGCCTAGGCTCACAATTTTCAGTTACTGATATCCACTGAAAATGATTTATTTATTTTTAAGCTGTTTTGCACATTTCACCGCATGTATCAACGAAAACATCTAAACTAAATTCCAGCTTCATATCATGCCACACAACACATAGTTTACCACAGTGTTATAATAGCGATGGTCTTATGATAAGGACAGCTCGGAATATGCTTCAAAGAATTAAAATTCTGATATGATGCAGCAGATTAGTTCTTAAAATAAAGCCATCCCTCGTGGTGAAATATTTGCAATGAAAATCATATTTTACAAGTTAATTTATCTGAATTTAATATTTGAAAAATAAACACCAATTACTATATTTTCTTAAACAAAATACCACAAATGTTTATAAATAACCATGTATGATCATTATGATATTGGAAGAAGCAAATTCTACTTTGAATTTCAAGACACTGTACATCTTAACTATACTATATTTTACTAGCACTTAACACACTGAACAGAACCTTTGTTAATACCCAGGCTAAGAAGGGCTGGCCAGTGAACAAGAATGCTCTGTATGTGTTCCAATGTAAAGTATCTGTTTTTCTCTCTGGCTCTTCAGCCCAGATGAAGATTTGGTTGCGATAACTCGGTGGTGAGGCTGGTGTCCAGTGGGAACTATATCAATCGTGTTTCCTTCCAGTACCGATTACTTGAACAACGCGAGCTCCCCAAGACCCGAGAGAATGCTCTCGATAACCTCTGCTCTGTGGAATGAGATCACACAGTCAAAGTCATCCATCTTGCTGTAAATACTTGTTTGACTAATGCCGTCAATACGTATTGTTGTTTTTCCCAAATATTTAATTTAGTGTCCTATTTATGCTCGCTTTGATCATAGAATATTTATTTGAAGAATTATTTTATTCATCTCAAATTCACTGTGGATTTAGTTGATTTTTAGTCGCCTCAAAGAAATCTGATACATTATATTTCTTGGCAAGAGCATTTTTCAAACCTTCCCTCTGTTCTCAGTTTTAGTATGCTCTGGGAAGTTTTACATCTCTGCTGTCTTTTCAGTTTATATTGCCTTGACAATTTAAAAATAAACATGACTCGCATGTTAAAGCACATTTTTAATGTTCTGCTTTTTGTGAATCATCTTTTTTATGGGCCTACTTTCCATTTTATTATAGAACTAAATGCTCATTTGGTGTTCGTTTACTACTATGCTTCTACAGGATCCATCCATTTTACCAACCACAGATCTGAAAATGTGGGAATGTTGTACATAGTCCAGCACTAAATACAGTATGTGATGTGCAATACCTGCAAAACTAATACCATTCCCATTAGTCTCAACTGTACTTTGTGTTTAGTACTAATTAGTAAATGTTAGCATGCAAAACCAAGATGATTAACATTGTAAACATATCTGCTGAACATGAGCGCAGTTGGTAAAGTAGGCACACATGAGGTTTATGTCTCAACACAGGAGGTCCAGGGTTCAAGTCCTACCTGTAATGATTTCCTGCATGTCTCCCCCCACCCCCTTCATAGCTGTCCTATCCAATAAGACAGAACTGCCCAAAAATGAATTTTAAACAAAATATAAGTACCATACTAAGTACAGCCTCACAGAACTGCTAGCATGGCGGTAGATTTTTGATAAATACTATGTGGTAAAATTACTAATGTCATACTGCGATTTGGACCTTGCCAACAAATGGTGTTTCTGTGGTAGATGTTAAAGTAAGCTGCTTTCAAATAATATTCACACAGACAAACACCTTAAAGCAAGACTCCAGACAAATAAAGTCTAATCTTGACAAATGCTTGCAGTGTAGTCATGAAAAGTTATCAATGCTATACTCTGGATTGATAATGTTTGAATTTGTGAAAAGAGTACTTGAATATTGTACTCAAGTAAAACTAATGTTATTTTATTCTAGTAAAAGTAATCTTTACTTAAAGATTAGTCAGTGGTGGAATGTAACTAATTACATTCTCTCAAATACACAAATTTGAGGCACTTGTACTCTTATTATTTACTTCACTACATTTTAGAGGGAAATATTGCACTCTGCATTGAGTACATTTATGTACATTTTCTGATCCCTACATACATTTACTTGTGACTGTCATAAGGTTCAGAGAATGCTGACCAAAATGCAGAGACAGACAGGTATTGTTGAGCTTGAGGATTTAATAAAGTCCATACCAAACAAATGGAGTCCTAAACACAGCAGGCAAAATCCCTCCAGAATGCAAATGAACAGGATACCAACTTGTTGACACCGACACTGACACCCTAAACAATACAATTACCTGACAACAGACAACGAAAACACAGGAGGTAACAAGGTAAAACAAGGAACAGGTGACACAAGGGCTGGAAACAGGTGAAAGACATCAGACAATCACAAAGGCAGGAAAAACAGAAGACGGGAAAAAAACCAAGACAAGACAAGACAGAAAAACAGACTTCCAAAATAAAACAGGAAACAGAAACATACACAACGCTAACAGTGACGGAGTATTTTCTACAGTGTGGTTATAGTAATTTTACTTAAGTAAAGGATCTGATTACTTCTTTCACCATTGAAAGTAGGTCAGTTAAAATGTATTTTGAGTAACGTTACTGCATTACATTTTTAAAAGGGAGGGGTGTACATGTACACAGACTAGTGGAAAAATATCAGCAACATGACACCTTATGTGAACTTTGCTGAGGTACAGTAATGCTAAACATTACCCATAAGGACGTTCTCCTTAATCTGTGCATTTGTACTGTTTACTTAAACCTACACTGCATCAGTGGCAGTTCTAGACCATTTCAAATGGAGGGGCCAGGCTTGGCCTACATGCGATTTTAGGGGTACCAAATATATTAGTGTTATATACCACCAACCCTCCAGAGGTTTGGTTCTTCAAAAGACGAAACACATAACAATAAACACAATACTCATCTAGTGTTAACCTACATTTTATTCATCACTGCACATGAGTAATATCCCCTCTTTGGGGGTACAGGTAGGGTTAAACATGTATACAAATATTTGCCAGAAGAAGGAAACAAAATTATGTAGTTAAATTTAGAAAAAGAGTGTGTTTTGGGTTCAAATCAGTACATATGTTAAGGTACTCAACTTACGCATGTGACGCAAAACATGAAGCAGTTCAGTTTGTTCCATTTAGTAAAAAATATCCATCCACCACCTGCCTCCTTATGTGCTTTTACTTTTAACTCTGTAATGGATTACACTTGAAATGTAGCAAAGTATGATTAAATGTACTATAGTAAAAGTAAAATGACCTTCTTTTTTTAAATACTCTAAAGTACAAGTACACAAACAACTTCAATACAGTATCTAGAGTAAATCCAACCCTGCAAGCGTGTATACGTATATATCCTACAATGTAAATGTGTATTCCAATGTATTAAAAAAAATGTCCTTGGCCATTTTCTTACTTTTTGTAATCCAATCTGTTCCAGAGACAAACTCTGAAATAGCGTTCATAGTGGTTGGTCATTGCCCAAAATCATAATTAAAAAGACTTAATACTGAGAGCACAGAATAATACACCACAATGTTCTAAAACTGTAAGAATACAGGTTTGATTGTGACCCTCTCCATCACAGCCTAATCGCTTACATACAGTACAGCTGTGGAGTCTGAATGAATGTGCAGCTCTTAATGGGATTATCCCACAAGCTTCAGTGCTCTTATTCCCCTTGACTTCCTTCTAACTGGCTGGCTTTTGATCTTCTCCTTACGTGGAATTAATCTCAAACCTGCTCAACCAAGATAATTCAATTAACCAGCGGATGTCTTTTTTTGCTCGATGTGTTGCTGTTTTCACTCTTCATTAGAGAATGAAACACACTTTGGATGCCATCAAAAGAGATAAAGTCTGATTATCTGTTTTCTAGCACTAGACACAGCAGTTTTAAATAAGCAATGTATTTATAGCAGCCATTGATGCTGGACTGGAAATTTGTTTGTCACTTGTTGGGTCAAAAAGTGTCCTCCATCCATATGGATGAGATGTGACCCTGTACAGAAAAAGACATGCTTGCATTATTAATAACATTGAAGTAACAGAAAGATAAAAATATATTTATTGTTGTTATTTTTGTTATTTTATTGTTGTTTTGAGAACATTAGAATTGACTCACTCCTCCATAAGGTCATCAAATAATACCATATACTGCACAGAGGATCCAGTATCTGAACTGACTTGCTCCACAGCATTTGCATAATAATCACAAATTTGGTTCTGAATAGCTTCTCTGCGTAACTTGTTCTGCCTCTGCAGTGGAAGACATATTCAGGCCCTTCTTAAGTACAATTACCACAGTGTGTATAGGAACCCTTACTTAAGTTGACTAAAAAGAAGAATAAAAAAATCTTCTTTTGGAAATTGATCTTAATGACTTAATTAAAAAATGAAGAAAAATACAAGCTTTAAAGACACCAATTTTCTTTGTGAATTTACAATAATGTATTGTAAATAAATAAATATTCTTCTTTAAAATACAGGGGGCATCAGTATACACACAACTATGTTAAATTCCCAAAGAAGCAGGCAGAGTTTCATTTTTGAAGGCCAGTTATTTCATGGACCCAGGATACTTTGCATCCTGACTAAGTTCCCTTGGCCTTTGGAATTAAAATAGCCCCACATCATCACATACCCTTCACCATACCTAGAGATTGGCATGGTTTTATTTCAGTTAGCTTAATAGCTGGTTTGATTTGCATTGAGAGATGATTTTATAGAAAGTACCCCATGCCAATCCATAGGTATGGGATGTTTTTGGATTTCTGGAGCATGGATGTTTTTTTCCAAATGCATATGCATGTGGAAGCACCAGAGACACAAAATAACACCCCAAACCCCAGATAAAGTGTTTTTCTTTCATAATACGGGCACTTTGAAATGGCCACATGTTTACGGTCATGTATTTAAACCGCCAGCATGCAGCAGTAAATAGAATGAAATAGAATGGTTGTATGTGTCATTTTGGGAGTCTTTGGAAATCAACCTAAAATGTCATCTAGGTAGGATGCAGCCAACATACAGTATATTACAACAAATTACATACATTGTTCACACACTGCTTGTATGTGATTTTCTGTTATTTAACAAGCTTAGAAAATGTTGTTATACTGTTCTGCATCTGTCCAGAGTCATTTGGGGTATTATCAGCTGTTATATGTCCACAATAAACATTCATTAGTTTAATACTGCTCAGTAAATTGACAACATGAGTCATAAAGCTAAATTTACAGTAATGGAGTGTGGAAATTCTAATGTGCAAGAATATTTTACATTGATGTGACGCATGAAAAAGAAAGACTACTGTGTTTTGCCAGTGATTGAATTCTTATTAGCAGTATAGAATAATTAGAGGTATGTGGGAGTTAATGTTAAGCATGTTGGCATACATCTTTCACTTCCTGTTATTGATGACATGAAGCAATATTAACCACAAACACCATATAATCACTTACTAGAGCCCTGAGAACTGTGAATACAGTTTACACACAGCCATAGAGGAAACATTTTCTGAAACTGTAATAATTGCATAATAATTGCACAACCTCATGTTTTGTTTTGCTTTTTTTTCAAAACATGTTAAAAGAATATTTTAATGTATTCTTTAATTACATATTTCATGTAACAAATTGCCAAAAATAAGCCGTTAATGTAAATTAAGTTATGATAGATAGATGGAAGATATGCATTTAGTTCTTATCTAGATTCTCTGAACTGATATTAGACATATAAATGTGAGAACTGATGCCCACACATAAATAGTTATGGAATTGGTTGGTTACAAGATACATAATTTATTTTACTCACTGATAATCTCACCATTAGTCTGTGCACCACTTTTTGATTTCTCCTATACTGCCCTCTACTGCCTGGTTTTATTAACTACACACACGATAATGCATGTTGAATGCTCTTTATACAGTCCAATTTATCATCAATTAATTTATTATTATTTAATTTTAAAGACATTTTGTGTCTATAAATGTTTTGAGTTGAAACTGCATATTTGTCCTGAATGTGTGTAAGGCATTCACCCAAAACACTTCCACTGTCTGTGGTGAAGCTAAGACTGTCACACCTTGAGCTGTCAAAATGTAACTAATCAATAATTGAATGTAGGATGTAACAGGGGCATTGCAAGATGTGTAGCAGGACCATGACAAGAGCTGCAAACATGATTGAACCTCCCTGATCCAAGGAAACATGCTGGGGGGAAAAGAAGATAAGGACTCCGGGGAATGACTTCTCAGAGCTTGGTTAGTAAAAAGCATTTCTGGGACATGGATGCACACAAATGGAAAGATAAAGGAGAGAGGAGCTCAGTGTGTCAAATGAAGTCCCCCGGCAGTCTGAAACTATTACAGCATAACTAAGAGAGACAGGGTAAAGAGAGGAGCCTGGTCGGGCTGTACTGCCCTGCCTTTCTCTAGTTTTATTATATTATTGATTACATGGTAGATGAATCTAACATCTATGTCAAGAAGCAGGTGGGCCGGGTTAGGCGGACGCTGCAACTCATCACTCCCTAACTATAAGTTTTATCAAAGAGGAGGGTTTTCACATTATTCTTAAATGTGGTGACGGTGTCCTATTCTACTTTTAGAGACTCTAGGAACCACAAGTAACTCTGAATTCCGGGAGGGCAGTGCTCTAGTGGGACAATAAGGAAATAAGAACTCTTCGAGATAAGATGGTGCTTGACCATTTAGAGCTTTGTAGGTCAGGAGAAAGATTTTAAATTCAATCCTGGATTTTACAGCAAGCCAATGCAGAGAAACTAATACATTACATTTGAGATTAACATCAGAAAATTGTAGGTCATCCGTGATTTTATATCATTTATGCATGCTCGAAGTTTAGCAAACTCTCTGGTTTTGTCTGGCTTGATAGCTAGATATAATTGGGTGTCATCCGCATAACAATGAAAGTTAATTGAGTGTTTCCTAATAGTATTGCCTAAAGGAAGCATATAAGGAGAATAGAATTGGTCCAAGCACTGAGCCTTGTGGAACGCCATGGCTAACTTTAGCGTACATGGAGGATTTATCGTTAACATTAACAAATTGAGATTGATTGGATAAATATGACTTAAGCCAACTGAGTGTTCCAGTCTCTGTAACAGGATGATATGGTCAATGGTGTCAAATGCAGCACTAAGATCTAGTAAAACAAGTACAGAGACAAGTGCTTTGTCTGCAGCAGTTAGAAGATCATTAGTAATTAGTACCAGTGCCGTCTCTGTGCTATGATGCTTTCTAAATCCTGACTGAAAGTCCTCAAGTAAACTATTGCTATGTCAAAAATAACATAACTGATTAGTGACTACCTTCTCAAGGATCTTGGAGAGAAAGCGAAGATTAGATATAAGTCTATAGTTTGCTAAGACCTCAAGATTGACCGAGGGTTTTGTCAGGAGAGGTTTTATCACAGCTACTTTAAATGACCACGGTACATAACCTGTTAATGGAGACATGTTGATCATATCTAGTAATGGAGTGTTAACCACGGTTAACACTTCTTTATGAGATATGGATTAAAATAATGGATTCATAACTCTCTACAGAGCTGTAGGAGCATTTCTATTTTTATATCAGCTTGTTACTGTTACTGTACATGGTTTTCTCTTTTTATGGCCAATGATGCTTTAGGGCTTGTTAATGTGATTTATTTCCTTTTGTCAAACATGTTTATAACATGAATCATCACACTAAAGTAACAGTTTGTCTTGGTAGGAAATAACCCGAGTATTGATTCAAACTGTTGGGCAGTGCTGTTGATCTGTATTGTTGAAAACCTAAAACAATTAAACAGAATTGTGAAATATTCTGCCTCATGTTATATGAGCAGAACAAAACTATGTTTTGGGCAAATATTAGATGTCTGACCACTTTTACAGTCTCTAGGCCTTAGGTCTATAGAGAAATGCGCTATAGCACAGCCAGGTATGGTGCGTAATGGAGATTCCAAAGCGTTCTTCTTTGGTCAGAACCAAGGAGAGCAATTGCGGATAGGTCCGTCCTTTGCACTGAAACTTTTTACAATGCAACAACATATTTAAAGAGCATCAAGCTATTGAAATCTCTATTATCTAAGCAGAGATAATATATCCGTATATTAGTCAGTCATATGTATTAGGTTAAACAGTGACTTTTTTTTCAGAAACGTTTTTAATTTAAAGCCAACCCACAATTGGTCTGGCCCATCCAAAACTGGAATCCTGGCGCCATGCCTGGATTGAACAGCCAAAATGACCTTGGCAGAATATTTTTAAAAATTGTAGTCTTCCTTGAAGTACTGCATATGTGCTGATGATAGGTTGGAAAACGCCATTGGTTTTGTGTATGTGTTCACTATCCCTGCTGATAAAATCTCATCATCAAAAATCCTATCATCCAACACACACTCATACGCACAGAGTTTCTGAGCTCTTTAGTGTAGATCTCTAATAGCATTAATAGATTTAGGTCATTAATCTGCTGCCAGAAAAGGAAGAGCAACTCAGAAAGACTCTCTGAGCAGGATTTAAAAGGCCCTTTCACCCAAATAATTAAACATTAATTAACACTAATTTCTCATGGCAGGATACCTTTATTTATAAAGTATAATCCACACTTCTTCTTCTTGCCTAAATAAGATGAAACTGGCTGTGTAGTGTTAACCAGCCACCTCTGTTTGGCCTGTCTGGTGTCTGTTAATAATGTCTAATAATAATTTTGCCCCTGGATTAAAGGCCTTGTATAGGAGGCATGTGAGGTCCCACTGCCAGGTTAACCACCAGCTACTGAGGTGTAATACAGTACATCCTTGGGGAACTTTTTTATTCCTTGATGTTTATTTCTTTTTCATAGAAGAATATGAAGCTACTTTGTGAGTATTCACTGTATGTTGTGTGCACTTGAGTTGTGATTTCTTTTCTGTTTGACTTTGTTGTAGCACTGTTTTATTATCTTGTTTTGCATTTGTTTACAGGAACTATAGTGTTATGATAGCTGAGACTTTTTAATATAATATTTAGTTTGCCACACTTTCATGCTTTTGAGGTAAACACATATGACTTAGTTGGATTTGATAAACAACCCGTGTTGTGGAAGAAGTATTAAGATCTTCTACTTATGTCAATGTACCAAAATAAGAGTGTAAAAGTACTCCATTAAATGTAAAAGGACTGAATTCAAAACCTTAGAAGAATTGCAGAAATATTATCGGAAAAAAATTACTTTAGTAATTCATATTTAGTGTACTAAAGTATTTAGTACTATCCCTAGTACTTAGTACTAAAGTATTTAGTATACTAAAGTATAATATATTAGTAGTATATTAGTGCTCCACTGGATCAAAATATTAAGTAATTAAATAGTGGGGTAGGAGAAAAATAAATTGTATTCATTCTTTTTGGACTTTGCTCTAATGTTCTCTGTTTTATGAAATATTGGATAATTTGGCCTCAAACTGTTATTTTGATTAAACTATTTGAGAAGTTTACAGGGGAAATGTCTCTTTGGTGGAATTGCTACATCTGAAATGTGACAAGGAGCCCTAGCTAGATACATTAATGCTTTTTTTGTAAGGGGCCACAAGCCAGTTGAGAACCACTGGTTTGATGTCCAATGCATTGTATATATAAGATTCTGAATTGTTTTATTTAATATAACATCCTAGTCTGATAGTAATAACAAAAGCTGTCAGATAACTCTAACTTAAAAAATTATTTGAAGTAGCAAATCAAGTAAAGTACAAGTAACTCATAATTGTACCAAAGTACTGCACTTAGTAAATGTACTTAGTTACTTTCCACCACAGTTTATAATCTTAGTTTTTTTAATGGTTTAGGTTTCAGCTACTCTTTTTAGAGGCTGTAACATCACTAAAACTATGAAATAATACAAGAGTGTTTATTGTGTCTAGAACTTGTGTACATGTAATTAATTTATTGTGCATGTTTAGTCAGTACAGTGCTACAGTATACATGCCATGAATATCTTGTAAGACCAACAGTTTAAGAACCAGCGGTTGGAGCGCCTGCTCTATTCCAGGATTCCCAGCAGAGGTGACGTTCACTTCCTGAATGGAGAGATGGGGGAGGGGATCTTGATGTCCTGCCCCCTCTCCAGTCTCTTCTCACATTCAATCAGGTAATTTACGCCATCAATCACTAATTGTACCAGCTCAACCTGCAAATGCATAGTAACTTGTGTCAAAGATCAATGTGTATATAGTTGTTACACAGGTTCAGCTTACATTTGAATTAATATCCATACTTATGATCTACTATGTTCCTGATAATTAGCAAACTCAGTGGTTCTCCATGATGTGTCACTGAGAGTCTGAAGGATTTCATTTCATTTGATAAAAAAGAACTATTTAAGCAAAAAAGTGAAATCAGCTGATTTCTTTGGATTAGGTAAGTATATTTTTAAACCCAGGTTTTGTGGATTACTCTTTATTCTAAGTTTCGGACTTGCTCTGATTGAATGTGATTTGCAGACTCTAACATCAACCATAAGTAAAGAAGTGATAATAATAACCCTGACCTTCCTCCACAGCGCTGTGGAGATAGGTCAGGTAATGTGAGATTACCTTGACCTTAACTATCTATGACCTTAACAGCCTGCGATGGGTAGTACTTTGATCACAGCTTGTGATGTGAAGAAGTGCAGCAGGAAAGGCTCTGCTAAGTAGACAGAGGTCTTTAACCTTTACTGGCACCTTCTAGTCTGGATTACAGATTAAAGAACAGCAGTGGGTACGCTTATTCAGAGCCCACACCTGTTGGGATGTCTGATGTCCTCTGTCTAACTCTAACTCTCTTTGCCTGCTGCTCTTTTCTACTCTTACTTCAGATGCTGCTTATGTCTTCACGTGTTTACCTCTGACTTGCCCAGACGGTCAAGGTTAGAAATGTCCACGGTGTCTCCAGTAGCGGCCGTGTCAACGCCTCCTGTGCCTCTTTTCTGTAGCCTCAGGTTATCCAGGATCTTTTTAAAGCGAGGGTCCTAGATCATAAACAACACACAGTAAATAATTTTTCAGTCATGACAACTGAAATACGGAAGAATGTATATTGTCCAACTTGAATTTCTTTTCCTGCATTACCCTGCTGAGGATGGGCAGGCGGATATGCACACCAGCCCTGAGCCCAGTGCCTAGGTTAGAGGGGCAAGTGAGGATGTAGCCCAGACGGTCATTCCACATGAACTCCCAGCCTCTCTCCTGAATTAGATGCTCCACCTAAAAGTTGAAAGAAAAGACTTTAGATTTATATGTTTACTTTTTGGAACACATATAAAAGATAACAGAAAGGCCCAGTTCCTTTACAGGAGAATATACAGTTTTCTGTATATTTTGTTTTTCATAGCCTACTTTTAACACAATCTGCAGATACAATACTTTAACAATTACAATACTTTACCTTACACTGAGTTAAATTGCATAGATGAACTATTTCAATTATGGAGCAATACCTTATAAAAATCCACACTGGACATAAAGACATGTATACCTGTTTAAGACCTCTGCAGAACCTTTCAAACACTCTCTTCATGTTTCCTCCTTTCTCCATGGATATGATCCGTGTGTGGTCCTCCTCATTGATCCAGATTAAGAAGTTCTTCTCATTGTTGTGCCTTAGACAATCAGGAATAATTAAACTCCAATGATACCCATGTTAATACAGCTGCAATACAATTGAATCATTCAGCAGAGAAATTATCAAGCCAGTCATGGGCTATATAGACACAGGTGTGGAGGTGGGGGTCGTGGCAACACTACTTTATCAAAAAGGAAATAATGAATAATAAAGTTGGAGTTATGGAAGTAAAGGAAGAAGAGAAGCATGAGAAAAAACAGATTGAATTTGAAGAGGAACGTGAAATAGCTGTTTGAAAAGTGTGAAGGTATAATTAGGGCATTAAAACATGAGATAAAGTAACCTATTAGTTATAGTCTGGGGGAGCTGCAAGTGCAAGTTTCAGGATACTACCAGTGATGTACTACATGGATAGGAAAAATAGCATTTCCATGTATTGTAAAACTAATGAAAAAGCACATTGACTTCCAGCAGTGAGTGAGTCTAAATCTGCTTGTTGTTTTCTGGTGATTTTAAGCCTTGCAGCAATGAGGACACAGTGATTTCTACATTATCTGTTCTTACATAATTTTACAGAAAAAAGTGTAATCTAATTCTGCTGAATAACCCACTTCTCTCCAGTCACATTGATCCTGTACTATATGATGGTGGTGCTCAATGGTGTCAGATGTCAGAGACAATGTTCACAAATTCCCTAAATAAACAGTAAATAATAAATAATAAATTGGTATAAATAAGGCACTGCTACATTGCTAAAAATTAGTTATGGGATGAAGAAGATGGTCACAAAAAGTTGATATAAAAGTTGATAAAAAGTGTTATTAGTCTTTCCAGTTGTCCCCACAAACCAACCACTAGTGATGGCTGTGAATGAAACCTGGATCAAACTTCTGAGGCATATCTCTTCAAAAATATGTTTCTCGGCACTCTAGGCAATCTACAGTGACTACAGCTAATCTAAAAAACAGCAGTATTTCTTCTACAATGAGTTTCTCCTAATCTTACCAGATGCCACGCGCATCAGGCCAATCTCTGGCCATCCCAGCTGCGGTGAGCAGAGGTGACACAGGTTTATCAAACAGGAAGTGCTCCTGATTGGCCAGTGAAGGGATAGAGGAATCAGGGGGGACATTAGATGGCATTGGTCATCAAAAAAAGAGTACAGAACCTTGTCTCTGAGTGTGTGTGATTTACATCAATGAGCTGTTTCTGCTCTCTGTCAGACATCTCTCCCAGGCTGTAGTAGCGACCAGTCAGGTCTCCCTTCAGGCCAGCCAGAGCTGTCACAACCACACGCTCCACCTCACGGCGCTCAGAGCGCGAGCATGCAGGTGGAAGACTCAGCCCACGAATGCTACGACCGGTACGGACACGAGTTGATAGCACGTAGCGCTCATCAAACATTCCTGAGGTGATCTGATAAAAAAAAGTAAAAGATCATTCAGTGGATGCAGGGAACAAATTAGGGAAGAGGTAAGGTGGCAGTAGCTCAGTCAGTAGGGAGTTGGGTTGGGAACCAGAAGGTCGCTGATTCAATCCCTGTATAAACCAAAGTATGGTGGGGGACTGGTAGCTGGAGAGATGCCAGTTCTCCTCCTGGGTGATCTTGAGCAAGGCACCGAACCCCTAACTGCTCGGGCAGCCTTTCCATGGGCAGCCCCTCACTCTGACATCTCTCCATTAGTGTATGTATACTGTAGGTACTGAGCATGTGTGTGTAATTCAGGCCTGTGTGTAATCTGTGTAATAACAACAGAGTGTAAATTGTAATTTCCCCTTGCTGGATTAACAAAGAATACATTATTATTATTATTATTATTATGTGGGTGTTACCTTGGAAGCATCCAGGTCAGTGGGATGCTTCATTGTGCGAGGGTCGTATCCATTGTGTCTATCCTTGATAACAGGGTCAAAGAGCTCGGCAAACACCTGACAGGGAAAATCAAATTGAGTTTTCATCCTCATTTCTAGACTGAAGACACAACTCCCTGCAAACATGAGCTCCAACCTCGTAGCTCTCCTCATCTCCAGCTACCATGCCCACAGTCTTGATGAAGGGGTGTCCAGGGTTGTCCACACCGGTCTGGATGCACTGGTCCAGGGTCCAGTTGTTGGGGGTTGTCTTGTCCCTCAGGCGTCCATAAATGGTTGGGGTCAGGGCTGCTGCCATGCAGTTGTTGTGCTTCCTCAGGTCAGGGAAATCAGCGCTGTAAATGTTATCAACAACTAACTTAGTGTTTGGATAGAGAAGCTTCACTACTCCCTTTTTATAGTCCCTTACCTTTACAAGACAAGTACTTTTTTAATTAAAACATTTAGTTTGCTTCAGTAGTGCCTCTGGAATATGGGAATTTAAACAAAAAAATAAATCAAATTTTCTAACTATCTACCTGGGTGGATAAAGCCTTGTCCTCTCTGCAGCAGCAGCAGCAGTGTTGTCGCTGAGGACGTATCCAGATGCCAGTGTGCCAGCGCCAATGCTGGCCAAAATCACAGCCGTGTTACGGCCAGACAATATACGGGTGAAAGAGTTTGCCATGATTCCGTGGTCTTGGTTATTACCTGGTGAAAGGTCAGAGGGCAAAGATGATCCATAATTCCATCAACTTTAAAAATTATTAATTTACCCCAAAAATTATAATTTCCAGTCTGATTACTTCTTATGGGAAAGTACTGTAACTGAGTTTACCACTTGATCCCAATGTGTATACGAACACTGCTTGTGGTAATACTGTACAAAGTTGGTTATAGTCTAATTTTGGAGTTATAAATGTTAATGTGTATTTGTGCTACTTTGTAGCATACTGAGCTACAAGCCTGAACTTTACTGCAGCATCCTCCTTGAATGTCACAGATGGCATTTAGGAGAAGCTGATAATTTGGAATCAGATTGTTAAACCAGACTGCCCAGAGGCACAGAGGGAAGCAGATAGACAACAATATGTAGAAGAGCATTTGTTGTACCACTTTATTTTGCTTTACAAATCACAGTGGTGAGATAAGAGCATTGTGTAAGGTTGTAGTAATCCAAGCATTTACAATGGGCCTTTTTTGGGATTGCAGTAAATACATGTTTGGAGGTAGCAGCGGTTGTGGCTTTTGTACAGTATTTAAATGAATTCTGACATGCTGCAGCACTTGAACTACTGTATATTCTATTTGTATTTTTGCTCTGTGACCATGGTACTCAAAAGGAAACACATTGTAGTAGTGAATTTAACTCTCAAACTCTTCATACAGCTCAACAATCATCTTAAGTTTACATTAAGATGTAATTAATACACATCTTCACAGGTACATACTCAGACCAAAGTACTAATTGCATAAACCTAGCAAATGCTTGAGTAACACATAGGCTACTTCTGAGGTCTGTGTGATGAGATTATTCTAGAAGCAGCCACCAGGGTGTCTAAGTCAACTGTCCCCCGTACACACACTCACACACACTCACACACACACACACAAACAGTGAATGAATGAAGTGTGGAGGGAAAAGGGGCAGTATAGGATGTGTCACATTAAAGCAACACTATGTAACTTTTCCCACTTCGGTGACCCTACCAGTTGGAAGAGGAATTGTCCCAATATGTTTCTTTGGAACTACAGATCCGCTACCCGATCTGGCAAACTTGCATGTGCGGTTATGGCCAGTAGAGAGCCACGAAGCGAATGCAGAAGTGCCATTCACCCTGTTATGAGTTGATGAACCAGTGAAACAGTTTTGGAAACATTATTTTAAGGCGCAAAAAGTTACATAGTACTGCTTTAAGGTCAGGAGAAGGGGTTAAAAGGTAATAAAGAGGGTGGAAAAGGATAAAAAGGTATTCTCCGAAACTAGAAGAATAAATGAATTCTGAAATGGGAAATACGTGTTAAATGTAATGATTTAATGATTTAAGAAACAGACCAATTAAACAACAGGTGGCTGGTCCCTGTTAGTATCAGGCAGATTAAGAGGCCCTACTACAAGAGGCTGCTGTGTAGGCTACAGTGTGCTGTAAATGTCCACCCTTGGAGCAAGTATAAAGCAAAAGGCAAAGACAGCTGATGAAAAGACTTTTTGCGTGTGCTGTGAAACTTCTATTATTGATGATCATATTGATAATCAGCTCTTTATGCATACTGTCACAATTTAAATGCATTGTCTTCTTTCAGAATATTCCACATTCTTCAGAATAAAGCGACCCTAAATCAAAAACACAAGGGAATAATGTTTGAAACTTTGACAACTGCTGTGACAATGTCTTTACTTCTCCAAAAGAAGCATGTGTGCATATAAGACAGGACAGAGAAAAAGGAAAAAGAGCTTAGAGATGAGGGACAGGCCATCACTCACCTGAGTTTTGTCTGAAGAGTGGAGGCAGCAAAGGACCTTTGTGTTTCCTGCAGCTCAGTCCGGAGAGGCTCGATCTGCTGAGTGAGAGCAGGCTGAAGAACAGAGCTGGGATCAGAGAGGTGGGGACACTGGCTTGAGATTAGCCTCTCACTGAGTGACAGACAGAAAATCCTCTTTATACTGTCAGTCAGCATGTCTGCCTGCCTCTTCACACATGCACTCAAACACACGCATGCACACACACACACACACAAATTCGCAGGGCTTTTTAGGCATTTTATTTAATTATATTATCATTATAATACAGATGAAACTCATGAAAGATCTTAAATATTTTGCTCCTAGCTGCTGCTAAATGGACGTCTGTGTATGTCCACACACTTAGTGGCATTGGTTTTTATATATAAATCTCTCCTTGGGCTGGTTCCTTACATCTTTTTATTACTTATTTATCATTACCTATGCATTGTGTCTCTAAATTTAAATGTCCTCTCCTTGTTTTTTCCCAGTATTTCAAATCTAGAATACCTAATTTTCACTAGGCCGTTGCAGTCTTTGACTGGAAAGGGGTCTGAGATGTCCCACCAGCAGTGTTGTGGTAAACTTCACATACAGTAACTGTTATCCAGAAACAGAGTTGGTTTGGTTGACCTGACCTGATACAACTCCCACTGAAAGAGAAATTCAACCTACTACTGCCACCCTTCAGCCTTCTGCCAACTTGTCATATCTCCACGACAACATTTGGAATGATGACTTTATCACTTTGCAAACACTTGCTCAACTTGTCTGTGATTCACACCGCACCACTTTTCTCTTTCACTTCCTCTGACTGGTCTGTCTCACTCTCCTTCTCTCTGTTTCACTCTCCTTATCGCTGTTGTGCAAACAAAAATAGCAATGTCTGTTGTTCTATCTTTAGAAACCGCATTCAACAGCATGTCCTCTTTGTACTTAAATCTCACTTTGATGTCACAGCTGGTAAATTAAATATCATTCACTCTTTATAATTATTGATATCTAAAGGTAATACATTTTACACATTTTTTGTCCAACAGCCCTCCAGTGCCCTGCAGTTTGACATTGTTAATTTGGATTAATATTATTTAATATAATTATTTAAAATACTTTGCCATGAAATTGCAACCTCCAGTTAACAACTCATCCACTATCAAATCAGCAGTAGCTGAGATTAAAGAAGAGAAATTTGAGCTTTTTCTTTTCTTTTTGCCCAATTTACTTAACTAGTATTAAGTTTTGTTTAACTTGTAAGAATGAGATAGTTATTAAGACGAGGAGGAGATTAGATCAGGTCTTGTATGTATACTGGTCATGTCTTTAAGATGCAATGCTATTCATGACCACAGGGTGGCAGAATGGTCACAAGTCACAGTACATGACAATAAGTAAGGACGTCCAAATGTCAGGACGTTATAACAGATGTCAAAATCTTTCAGCAGTGTTTCAGTGACAAAAGCAACAAGATAATGGCTGAAAAAACAGTGGTGGAGGAAGTATAGTCTCCAATCAAGTTTTATGATCTTACAGTTCAAACTGTCCTCTGTCAATGTATCATATATGTTTGCTTTGTGTGTAGCCTGTGCAGTATGTTTACAAAATTAACCTTTTCATATTCTTGGCTTTGACTAACCTTTGACACATGGTTAATAACACTAATGCTCTTAGAAACAATCATAAAGTATTCCCCTGTGCATGTGAATGTGAAACCCTCTCTCTGGTTAAGGAGCTGTTTCATGAAGGATCCAACTGTCTTATAGGCCAAAGTAAAAGTGGTGTACCTTTTATATACTCTAGTTTTCTTGAAATATGCATGAACTTTGGTTGACCTTTTAAACCTAAAGATGTGATACTTTTCAACAACAGCAGCCAAAATAATGTTATTAGCCCCTTAGCGTTCACTTTGTGAGATATTGTTGTCAATTTCAACTGGGACTAGGTAAGACCTTCATGTAGCCCCATTGTGTTTTCAAACTAATAAGTCCCAGCAATAATCATCTACAGGCAATTTTATATAATAAAAATAATTCAGGGGCACATAATCTTTGTTTTCTAGTACTTCTATTACTCAAAGCCAATAGCACTTGCAGTGCTCCTAACTGTTGGAGAAGACTCCTCAGAGTGTTGCCTTTCAAAAGTAACCACAGACAGCATGTATTACAAATGGTTCAAGAACAGCTTCCAATTTACTTTGGGTATGCCTTGGATAGGCGTTTTTGGCTAATTTTAGAGGAGTGTTTAGTTAGCTACAAAATCTAAAACTCATAAGTTGTTCATCATCTCAAGAGCAGCGTTAGAATTGACATGTTTAGAATGTATAAATATTAATCTACAGTAGTTCCAGATGCTGGCTTTAAGAGTGTAAAAGTGGACGGTCTTAGATAAAGGGAAGGATAACAACGATAATAATACAAGCACAAATTGAACCAGTTAAAGTTTTGTTTTTTTCTGTAATATTAATGAAATAATAATGAGTAGGGAATTCTACTCGCAGTCTTACGGCAGTCTACTCTTAGACCTCAGCACAGGATAAAACCCCCGAAGATGTTTTCTGGGTTAAATCAAACTATGCTCTGATCATACAAAGGTAGATAGTTTGTTTGGTCCCATATTTTAGTTTTTTTATTTGTTGATGCACCCTAGAGTCTGTCATTACGCTGAAAAATTGACATGAAAGTTCAAATTAAGGGCAGTCGCTGCCAGAGGAAGCAGAAGCAACTTAATCTCATCGAAATGATTGCACAGTCCAAGGAAATGCGCAAACACATAAGGCATGTAGAATTTATTTCCCCTGAACCTACCCGTGAAAAATGCAAACATTACACAAAAATGATATTCAACTACAAACATAGCATGTTCTCAATACAAACATGTAAAACATACACTACCATACATACTACAGACGCAGTGCTAAGGACACGTTTCCAAAAGCAAAGCCTGAAAACATTTCCTCTAATCAATCTGGAACAAGGTTAATTGTTTTATGAGTAAAGTTCTCTGTTTTCACTTAGGCCTGCATAACATCCAACATAACAACAGACTGTTTTTCAGATGGCATAGCCTAAAGACTATGATTGATATCATTAGATATACGGAGAGACAAATGGGCCAAAATATTGTGACTATGCCTTTTAAGAGAGCCTCCTGGCAGCTACAGAGACGATATAGAGAAGCAGAGGGAGAACGCACAGGGAGCGTCCAGTCAGTCATGTACAACATGCAGCTATTGTGTGCATGCAAGACAACTATATGTTCATCATATCAACAATACGGAAAATAAATTCTGATTATTCAAATGCTACATTTTTTTTTCAAAATACATTGTTTTTTATGATACAGTTAAACAGATTTTCTTGCGATACAAGAGCCTTGGATGCAAAACTAGAATTAAACATAAAAACAGGAGAGACAAAAAAAAGACAATAAAATGAATATTCACAGCATAACAATTCAAAGTATTTCTTCAATCATTTGATATGTGTGGATATGTCACTATACAAAAATAACATAAATACAGTATCTGATGAAATAAATAGCATTGTAAATAACGATCATACTGTCACTCAAGCAAAGCTACATCTCAGAGAGTGCAAAAACTGTCCCAGCCTACATCCAAGCATTACACACTGGGACCTGACTACACATGTCAGTATCTAAAAGCTAAAGAAATCAAACTGCACACAAACTCTGCAAAAGCTTTGGGACAGTGGAGGTTATAACAATGTTTAAACACTAGAGGGAGATATTTGCTGCAATGACTTCACTGTTGACACTAACATGCTACTGTTTAATCTATGTGAACTATTTTCTGATAAAAGTTGAATAAGTGAAACTACAGTCCAATTTATAAAAGAAATCTTAGGATTTCTAAGCAGGATTTATATAAAACTTTATGCTTGTAAATTGGCAAGTGTGGGGAAGTTGACCTACACTAATGGAAGGCACTGATGAAGATTTAAATTTTGTATCATTCATTTGGAATGTTTTTTAGAAAGAGCTTTCCATTTTTAGCAAATATCTTTAGGCAAAGACCGACTTAAGACAAATACAGAATTCTTTGTTTTATCAATGGAAAAATTGGCTACTTTATCAATATATCAAATTTTTCCACTTTAAATTATGTTCATTTCATTATCTTTCTACATCATAATAAAGGCTTAAAGGCGTTTTGCCATATCCAGCCCACTGAGTATGCATAGTGATTTAAAAAGTCAACCCGGTAAGAGTGACGCATGCTAAGCAGAGGGTCAGGGGTCAGGTTGAAGGCCATTTAGACAGTTACATCCCAAGCTGAAATCATGCAAGTTTTGTGCAGTGACCATCATGACATAAAGCATATTTTGGGGATCTTGCTCCAAGACATGGCACGGAAATGCACAAGTAACAGAACACAGACAACAGCAAAGAGACACAAGCTCAGACATCTCTCTCTTACACTATCTGTATATGCTACATCTCTGTTACATTCACTGTATTTCATCCATTCACTTGATGCTCTCAGCCTTTCCTGCTCTCTCAGGCTGTCTGAGGAAGTGTGATGTCATGTGCACGACACTCTCAACTGAGGAATGATGAGCACACACAGCGACATGTCATTTCCTAAAAACCCTCACGCAATGCAAGCAGAACCTTTTTCTCTTGTTCTCCTTGAAGACAATCAATCCATCACCTTAGAAATTCTAAGCCTGTTCTCTTCTCATGCTCCCTCTCTTGTAAAAGCTTGTTCAACGGGCCTCATGTTTGACTCTCTTACTTCAGTCAGTATCTCTCTTGTATTTATTTTCACGTCACTCTTGAAACTTTCTGATTTCCTCTTGATTGATGAGATTACGTGGGCATGTTGCCCTTTGGGGTCCAGGTTCGGCAGGCTCCTACTGGCCACAAACACCTGTAACTCATGCTGGAAGCCTGGGCTCAATCTTCAGTGAGAGATCATAGAGTGTCTCTTCATCCATGATGAGAGTCTTATCCAGAAGGTACTGGGTCACCTGGAAAGAAATATAAGGGCGGACAGATATTGTAAATTGCAGACCAGCAAAAGCTATGGCTTCATTTTGTTGTTTTTGATTAAAGGCTGATATGTTTAAAAAATCATTTTAGTTCTCATAGTTGATCTAAACTATGACTAGTATGTCAATAAAAAGTTGTAGTATAGCATGTCATAAAAATGTCATTAAAATGTCACAGTATAGTAGTATTTATAGTAGTATAGCCATTTTTTTACAGTGCTATATGAATAAAGTTTGTAATTTATTATTATTAAACTGTACTGTACATTCGATGATGTTCAGTGCTGCTTCGGTGATGTTCTTTAGAAATAAAAGGAACTCCTATAAGGAAAAAGTATTCAATATGTATACAGAAAAGTACCTTGGCTTGATGCTCTATTCTGTACGGAGTCTGCTGGAACTGTCGGATCTCTCTGATGATGTGGGATATCTAAAGAAAATTGTATTAAGTATACAGTGTAAAGCGTACAGATGATTTGCATAATTTCTTTGTGCATGTATGTGCCTACCATCCTCATTTTGGAGAAGTTAACAAGACCTTCCTCAGTAAAATTTGGCGTTCCCTCCTCAATAAAGGCCAGATCTGTTAGATACATTCCCAGGTATGGCACACATGGAGGGTTGCAGCTGGATGAAGAAATTGAGAAAAAATAATGTGCGTAAAAAATTGTCTCAAAGTCAATCAAAGCACATTTTTACTTTTTAAGTGTGATGTGTATAACATGATTTGCAAAGTTCTCACTTTTTCAGGGTCTCCCTCAGATTTTTAAACCTTCCCTCAGAGGAGACAGTCTTCTGTAGTTTGTCCATCAGAGCTTTAGTCTGGACAATACCAGATTTCCACATTTATTTACATCATCAGACTAACACAGGACATACAAGACAGTTGCATTAAGCCAAAATCCACTTACTCTTGATAATAATAAAATGACAAAATCTAATTTGCTACGGCCCTGAATAGGCAGCATGGCTTGGTGGAGAGACAGACTGTCTGGTGATTGGATTGGATTGGATTATGGCTTTAATCGATTTACGTAGTGCTCATCAGAATTGAGAAAAGAGCAGATAAAGGTAAATGCAGCTTTGCATTGTCTTTCCCGGGAATTCAATATACATTTGAAGACATTACAGAAACCAAACGTCTTTCTTCTAATCATCCATGCTTAGGTAAGCCTTATATACACTAGCTGTTAGGTATAGAGGATTGATGGAGAATTATTCCACCTGTTTGCTGACTTTAGCCCAGGTCTTCTTTAAACGGTAGATGGCACTGCGATTGAGCGCGGATGTGATCTCCAGGACTCCGTTGTAGTTGTTGAGACAGCGGCAGATGTCAGCCACAGCAACCCACTTCTCTATGGAGTTGGCTCTCGAGCCCACATCGGTGTGCGTCATAATCTGTGATGCCACCAGGTTACTCATCTTCAAAAGATAAAGAAAATTAAAAATAAAAGGATGTGTTGGATATTTACAGAAGGGTAAGAAAAAAAGGTTCTTGAGATATTGAAAGAGCTTACATCATTAAAGTGTTGAGTAGTTTTCATGATGTATGGCGTCCTGTCTGTCTTATCAACCTTCATCCAGCCCTGCCCCAGGAACTCTCTTAGAGACGGGGGACAGACAAGTGATAGGTCAAAATGGGATCACCCACACTAAAATACAGCACAATAATTTCAAGATATAAGTTACATTATTAGCTAAAGCCTGTGACTTAAGGATATTATCACATCCCCAGCAGAGGTTGATAAGGATTTCCAAAACACCACAAGTAAGACACATGTCTCATGAAGGCTGAACTATCATGAACTGGACTAGATGTGCATGACGTTATTGTTAGATGAAAATCTTGTATTGCCATGTAGCCAAATATAAAGTTTTGACAAACTACAAAACACATATGCTTCCAGTTTTAATTATTTAAAATATAGCTGTGTTTCCTTCAACTGGTTTTTAAAACCCAAACTGAAGATTTGGAAACTTTTATGTAAGACACAGTGAGGCTTTGAACATGCTATATGCTCTGCTATATGACAAGTAATTGCATTGATAAATGTGTCACTATACAGAAGAAATACAACCACATTTACACCTTAAAACAGAGTTTAAATACTCTGTATGTGTCACCCACATTACCTGACAATCAGGAGAGGAAACTAGGGTAACTTAGAGCTACGGAATGGGAAAAAAATGAATTCCAGAACCCATCTTCTTCCATCTTCAACCGCTTATTCGGTGTCCACATTAGCCAGCTCTGATTTGGGGAGCCAGAGGTGTTCCCAGGCAAGGGGTGAGATATAATCAATCCACATAGTCCCAGGTCTTCCCAGAGGCCTCCTCCCATCTGGATGTCCCTGGAACACCACCCTAGGTAGGCGCCCAGGTGGCATCCTTACCAGATGCCTAAAACACATGTAGACCGAATGGGCATACTCCCAGGCCCCCTCCAGAATCCGAGAGTAAAGAGCTGGTCTGTTGTTCCACGACCAGAGCGGACTCTACATTGTTCCTCTTCAATCTGAGGTCTGACTATCGGCAAAACTCCTTTCCAGCACCTTGGAGTAGACTTTTCCTGGGAGGCTGAGAAGTGTGATACCCCTGTAATTGGAACACACTCTCTGGTCCCCCTTTTTGAAGAGGGGAACCACCACCCCAGTCTGCCACTTATCAGGCACTGTCCCAAACTTCCATGCAATGTTAAAGAGGCGTGTCATCTAAGACAGCCCCTCCACGCACAAAGCTTTCAGCATTTCTCGACGGATGTCATCAATCCCCGGGGCTTTGCCATTGGGGAGTTGTTTGACTACTTTAGTGACATTCACCGTGGAAATTGACAACAATCTTCCATCAGCCTCCAGTTCAGCCTCTACCATAGAGAGTGTGTTAGTTGGATTTAGGCATTCCTCAAAGTTCCCATTCCCAGCTCACCCACACTACCTGTTTGGGCTTACCACGTCTGTCCAGAGTCTTTCCCCATCCTCTGCCCCAACTCACCACCAGATGGTGATCAGTTGATAGCTCCGCCCCTCTCTTCACCAGAGTGTCCAAAACATGCGGCGTCAGATCAGACGATACAATTACAAAATCGATCATCAACCATCGACCTAGGGTGCTCTGGTACCAGTTACACTTATGAGCATCCTTATGTTCGAACATGGTGTTTGTTATAGACAATCCATGACTAGCACAGAAGTCTTACAACAAATGACTGGTGGGGTTCAGATCAGGGAGGCCGTTCCTCCTTATTACGCATCTCCAGGTGTCGCCATTGCCCAAGCTGAAGTTTCCCAGCAGAACTATGCTCCTACTTGAGCCAAATGCAGGACTCCATTCAAGAAGGCCAAATATTCAGAGCTGCTGTTTTGTGCCTATACACAAACAACAGTCAGTTTTCCGCCCAACAATCCGTAGGCGTAGGGAGGCGACGATCTCGTCTACCAGGGTAAACTCCAACGTAGTCCCACCAGATCTAACTGGTAGCGCTCCACTTTCCACACAAGTTCTGTCTCCTTCCCCCTTCAGAGAGGTGACGTAAATACACGGTGCAAAAAAATCTAAAATTTAATTGCAGTTGTTGCAGATGTTGCAGATGTGAGGGAGAAAACTTCATCATAGCAGCAACTTACCACAAAGTGATGTCAATATCTTATAGGTCAATGTAAATTTAATATTAAGTAAATCTAAATGCAATGCCATCCGTTTTCCTCAATGCCTTTAAAAGTATATTTTTCTATGGAGCTGCCTAGGAAACCTGTTATGATCAACTGGTCTCATAACAAGTTGTATACATAAAGGTGATTTAGTTTTGTTTGGCCTGAATCAGATCACACTGTGAGAGTGTTATGAAAGGACTGACTCATAAGGAATGCTTCTGAAGACGATGTGATCAAGAAGTGTGATCTGCTCGGCCAGCTCCATCGCTGGGAGAGACTCGAAACACTCTGCCTTTGGACAGTCCGCCTAAACACACACACGGACACACACATGACAGAGTCATAAATAGACAGAAATTCACACCACAGATAACAAGGATATATAGATAACTTATGAAGCACCTGACTATGAACAATATGTTTTATGACAGTTCCATGGAGACAGTCACAATCAAGCGAGGGGTGTTTGACCCCTCCAGCCTGAGGAGTGAATAGTGTGTGTGTGTGTGTGTGTGTGTGTGTGTGTGTGTGTGTGTGTGTGTGTGTGTGTGTGTGTGTGTGTGTTTGAGATTCCCAGTCATTATTAAGCCAAAATAAAACTAATGACTCCTGATTATTTTTATCTTTGGGAACTGGTAAAGTAGTTAGGGGAGGTGTGTATTAATGTGCAAGTACTTCAAGGATGCTGGCTTCATACAACAGGTCATCCCACAGAGAACCACATTAATTCAAACTAAAGTTGTATCACTTAGCCAAACTGCATAACAAGAGATGTACGTTATGCAGCAAAAGGTAGAATTTTTTTCTCTGCAGTTAACTGCCTCTTCATTGACCCAAAAGAATAAGAACTAGTGTATTTTTAAATTATAACAATATGTTTGCAATGATTCATCAGAGGGTTAGTTTTTCTCACCATCTGTAAGATGTCCTCTATCCTCAGCTGGGCATCTTCCTGCTCATCCTGAGAAAGGGCACTAGGAGACAGAGTAGAATAGAATAAAATAAAAGAGAATAAAAATAATAACAGAACATGCTACAACAGAATAATACAGAATAAAACAGAACATATCGTAAAAGAGTAGAATATAACAGAATAGAATAAAACTGAATACAACTGAATATGATAGAACAAAACAATAGAATACAGTAGAACATAACACAATAGAATAAAGAGAAGCTTTCATACATTAAGACAAATTTATGGCAGAAATTATTCACCTTTTAAATGTTACATTTGAGTGCTTCATAACAATTCTGTATGTTTGTGTACATATTTACGTGTATGATTGTGAATGTGTGGTACCTTAGTATGTTTGCAGTAGCTTTCTCTCCTGAGGCAGGAGGTCCGGATCTCTGAGGACCTCCTCCAGAAGACAGATCACGGACATCTTTAGCTCCCCGTTCATCTCAAAGTCCTAAACACAAACACAAATGATCTTCCATAGTTAAAGGGACCCTCATAGACATATGTAATTAGTTCTTGTACCCTAACATTAACCTAAACTCTAAAACCAGACCAGAAGTAAAAGCTAACCAGAATATATTTATTTTTCTCACTGTCTAAGTCTAAACCTCAAATTGGTTCTCACAAAGATAGAAGTTAGGGGTGAACAAAATCTTCTGTCATGGTATATTTAATTTTAGACAGAAATATTGATATTTATTGTGATAATTAATAAAGTAAGAGCATATTTAATTTGTAGATAACTTACCTTATTTTACTGATTTCAATTGGGATATTTGACATAATTTAAATGATGGTAATTATACATATTTAATAGTTTAAACTGTCTCTTTTTTTGTAACTTTGTGCACATTGACATAGTTTTCATAATTGTTGAGGTTGAGAGACTGATACACAGAGGTGGGTAGTAACGAGTTACATTTACTCCGTTACATTTACTTGAGTAAGTTTTTGAAAGGTTTTTACTTCTAGGAGTAGTTTTAAATCACTATACTTTTACCTGTACTTAAGTAGATTAGTGAAGAAGAAACTGTACTCTTACTCCGCTACATTAGGTTACAATGAGCTTGTTACTTTTCTTTTTACCTCTTTGGTATTCTACGCGTCATTGTTTTTACCCCAACGTACGTCTCATTTTAATGTTTTATTTTGACAGAGCGCGAGAGTCTTCCGCTGAAGGCTCTACCACGTTACTGTGTTTCACAAACGGACATGTGAGCATTCAAAAACTCAACATCTAACTTGAGGAAACATAGCGGTAATTTTAGTTTTTGCTGTGGATAGGTGGATGTTTGTCTTTTAGGTTACATGCAGTATGTTTTGCTCATGCAGTATCCATCCAAATTTGATGTGACAAGTCTCTCACTTAAGCTATTTTGTAATTAATAAATTAATTGTAATTTATTTTATTGATTGGATGAACTATAATTTGCCTAAAGATGATTATTTTGTATTTTTGTCTGTCTGGTTGATGCTTGTGTTAAGAAATAAATCAGACGTTACTCAACAGTTACTCACTACTTGAAGTACTTTTTTACTCTTACTCAAGTAATTATTTGGATGACTACTTTTACTTTTACTTGAGTCAAATTATTCTTAAGTAACAGTACTTTTACTTGAGTAAAATATTTGGCTACACTACCCACCTCTGCTGATACACCATAAGAAAGTGAAGTGGTTATATTAGGAATACTGTCAAAGTTGTGTTGTCCAACTGTTGGTGTTTTAAGTAGACCACATTACAAAACTAGGCCCTGTCCTTTACCCACATCGCAAAAGTACTTGTAATGGTGACGTAGTTAACAGTAAACCTAACCAGTGTTACAGTGTCTGTTTTGAGCTGATCCAGCAAATGTAACGCCTCTAAACTTAAAGGTGTGTGTGTGTGTGTGTGTGTGTGTGTGTGTGTGTGTGTGTGTGTGTGTGTGTGTGTGTGTGTTTGTGCTTTTCCTCTGCATTAATAAGCCGTCAAAAGTGTGCTTGTCACCCTCGCATTTTATGTTATTGAAGAAAAATACGTGAAACAGATCGATGCAGATACAGATAGATTACACCTCTATGCGGGGAGTCAGGCAATTACTATGATATTCACTTCATTAGAGGCAACACTGGCTGTTTAGCAGAAGAGTAGGTAGACTGAGGTGAGTTGAGTTGGTTTTCTAATTGACACAGCAACAATGTTCAGTGTGTTTGTGCGCATGTGGCTGTTTACATGCTCAAATGAGGGCAGTGGAGCAAAGAGAGAATGTATCGGACACCTGTTTTAATGAGACCACAGACTTGATCACCCCAGCAAAAACAAGGGACCACACACTTTCATGCATGCACGCACGCACACACACACCCACACACGCAGGCATGCACGCACGCACACGCACACAATTGTGGGCCCAGACAGACCTGTGAGTGTTTGGAAACCCAGTGCCGCAGTACGTTGAGAACTCTGTTAGTTGCAGCTCGGCGGATGATGAACTCTTTATCACAAGTTCGTTCAGAGTTAGTAAACACTGGAGAGAAAATTAAAAACATAAAAAGGAAAAAAAGAGAGAGAAAAAGTTATTCCTGTATCATAATATAAAACTTTCAATGATGATCTAGGGCTTAACTATATTTACCAACAAAAGCAAAATCTGTTGGTGGTTAAGAAGTATTGAAATTAAAACATATTAAAAGTAACAATATTGCAATTGAAAAATCCTTCATTAAAAGTATTTCAAACATTGCAGAAGTACAAGTAAAGTAGTTATAAAGTATTTGCATGCAGGCGTGCGTGCGTGCATGCATGCTTGCGTGCGTGCATGTGTGCATGCGTGCGTGCATGCCTGGTGGTGAACCATGTCCTGCTGCTGCTGTGGCGATAGCAAAGGCTGAAGCAGGAGAGACTGAGCAGCGTGAGTTCTCCCCTGACTGGACTGCAAACACAGAAACACATACTCTAATTATCATCGACAACAATACTGTTATAGTGTGTTACCGCTGTAATCATCAAGAGGAGTGGACACAAGTAAACTTTCCTTTCATACAAACACAATAAAATACAATTGGCCACAAACTAAAATAACTTTTTTGTATGATTACTTTTTTTAAACTAAATGTCAAATTGCCTATTTTATCAATTGAAATACTTTTAATAGCAACCACCATTCTCTGGTGACAAACTAATTAATAAATAGTTGGTTACTTGGTAACATTCTGATAAAATCTTCACATGAGTACGCACATGGCAAATATTTCAAAGTTTGCCATACTATTCATGTTAATAGCCTATAAGAATATACATATATGTTGAAAACACAATCTGTACATTAGAAAATTGGCGGCTATAACTATAATTCAAACCAGTAATTTGCGTGAAGAGTTGCATGTAGAAAACTTTATTTAGCTGATGTACTCATTACATCAGGCATCATTTGTACTAGTGTTTGTAATATACGTCAGAGAAAATTTTGATGAAAAATACAAATATGTCAGTTCACCTATACAACATTAACTGTATTTTTTATTACTCACAAAACTCCCAATCATTAACATTGTCATTGTTGTTACAGGCACATTGCAGACCATAAATACATACACTGCTCATTGTTGGCAATATTTCCAACAGCCATACAATAATTCTCACTGTGATCATATCAGTCATCACCTTTAATTTTTTAAACATTGAAAATATTATCACGATCATAACTCAGTCACACATGACCATTTATGCCATTGTCTGGTTGTAATTGAGCTTTATGTTATGCTGCTGTACTAAAGATGTCAGCCTCCGGGGTCAGGGATCTTTGCCTAGCTTTGCAGAGTGGCAGTGCAGTGGGCACAGCACTGCCCACTGCGAGGGCTTCCAGCTATAACTCTGTGGTTTAGTTAGTCTGTGAGTCATAAAACCACACACACAGTGTTACCTCCAGGCTGTCTGTAGCGGAGGTGTCGAGGTGTAGAAGGGGATCGACTTGGAGACATGTCTCCTGCTTCACTGCTCTGAGGAGACTCTGGGATGATTTTCTCCACTGCCACTGACTCCAGCACAGCTAGACAAGAGGAGAGGAGAGAGACAAGAATAATGATGATGATGATGATGATGATGATGATGATGATGATGATGATGATGGTTATGGTCATGATGGTGGCCATTACTGTTGCTGCTCTACTGGAGAAGAGAACTTTATTACGCTTAAGTTCACAGACATGCAGAGATCACTCAGTATAACCAGTGGATATCATCATTTACATGTACCATAGGTGTACAATTGGGTGGAGATTTAGTGATTGTAAAGGCCATAACATAACAGCTTGTTTTACATAATTTTCACACTCATTAAACATTTAGTGCCCCCTTGTTTCCTATATGGAAACATCCGGATTTATTACTATGATTATTTATTCAGATTTGTCCTTTCATTTGTCACGCATTTGTCTGTATTCTTCCCTAAAACAGTAAACATCGTACAGTACCTGATTACAGAGAGCTCTACTGTAGATGCTCTTGCTACTACATATGTAGTTTGTGATTGACAAAGGCCAAGAGATCAACAGGCAAAAACGAGGAAGTGCAAATAGCTGCATGTACATAGATACATACAGTACAGCATATACATTTATGATTAAAAGCTAAAGAAACTGTGAGACAGAATACAAAAGAGGTAAGAGTGGCATAATGGTACGAGTGCTAAAGGCTCTTTGTCGCCTAGTGAGCTGTTAGCAGCTGCCACACATGCACACAGTCATGTACACACTGTTATTGTATGTGTGTGTACATGCTAATTATGGTCTAACTGCAGCTTGTCCTTGCTGTGCTGCTGCAGATGCCCTGACACAATCCCTATCAAGTCTAAGAGGGCTGTTTAACACAACCATTAGAAGATCTGAGCATGTTTGGTGGGAAGTCGACTTAACTGACTCAAGCACACAAATGTAAGGAGATAATGATGTCCTACCAAGTGTCTTTTTTGCTCTTACTGTACATGGAACACTTCACTTCATTTGAGAAGTGACCTTTAGCTCTTTAGCATTTCAGTGCACCATTAAGGCTCTACTGTACTGTATATGTTGATCAGTCATTGAGAATACATAGCAGCAACGCAGAGATTTAAAGCATAGAGTACAAATTTAAATCATCTGCCAATACTTCACAATTCAGATGTTCCAGCCTTCTTTTGGCCTGATCTATCGGTCTCACAGCACGGAAGCAGGGCAGATCAGCTCACCTCTATCTATATCTGACCACATGTCAATTTGCTGGATGTGAAACAGACTTTAAACTTGCCAGACAGAGAGGGAAGGGAAACACTGCTTTTGTATTGGCAAAATAAGATTACATTTAAAAAACCAACAAAAAAACAACCCAACTGCTTTGTGCTGTATAAATGTTTTTTGCACTTTATTTATGTGGAAACTACAGTATTAAATACCTCTGCGGATGCTCCGTCTCACTTTCCCACAGAAGGGGTCGATCTTTGGCACATCCTCCCCCTCTGCAGTCGAGCAGAGACTCTGGTCTGGGGACAAGGGAATGGGAGGAGCTTGGTCCTGCGGTGGCTTGGAGTTGTTGGGTGGGGGAGAGGTGGAAGAGGGAGGAGGAGAAGAGGAGGTGGTTGGAGTTGGGGTCTGAGGTGTTGGGGTTTGGGGGGTTTGGGGGGTGTGGGCAGATGTGGGGCTACTGGCAGCAGACTGGGAAGTGTTATGGTTGACGCTGGAGTTTGAAAAAGGACTGGTTAGGTCGAGGCCTCCGACCCTGGCGGTGATGGGGGAGTGGAGGGAAAGCTTTCGCGTTTGGACAGGGGAAGAAGTACGGGACTGGATGGACAAAGGAGGTGGAGAGGAGAACTTGCGGCAAAGATGAGGAGATTTGTCGTTTATGTGCTCGCCACCTCTGTTGTTCTGATTGGTGGCAAAGAACAGCTCCAAGGACCTAGAAGGGGGTAAAAAGTAATTTGTTAGCAAAAAAGAGGATGACATGAAAATGTGTAATTGCAGAAGCTCAAAAGAAAAGTTGTTTGTCTCTGTGCCTAAAAGTTTCAATAACAAAGTCATTGTGTCAGATAGTTTTCTTGTATTAGAGACATATAAATATGGTAAAAATACTGTGTTTTCAGAATTCACAAAGACATAAAAAAAAAAAAAAATCAGAGCATGATAAGAAGAACTCGCCTCACAAGAGTTGGAAAGAACCAGACAGAGAGGTGCAACAGGCAGATGAAGCAGCTGCTCCAAGCGCGAGCTACCGTTAGCAGTAACATTATTACTGTGCAAGCCACATACATATTTAGCCCGTTTCCATGTAGTTACATAGTTACTGATATGGTCATAACCACTACAGTGCTCAATTACCTATTTTCAAGGAGGATATAAACTACAATTTGTCGCCGCGATGGCATGGAGCACACCCATTACACTCATGTGTGTCTGTTAAGAGGCACAAAGGCACTCTAAAACTTGCCCCATTAACTGCTGTTTTAGCTGAGTGGAAGCTTGTACACGTAGCTGCAGCTACTCAGTGTTGCCTGCACCGATTCAGGTTGGGGGTTTTTCAATCGAAAGTGCTCGCATATTTGTAGCGATCAAGAGCAGACTGGGTTGGAAATAAAACAATGTCTTTGAGGTTACCGTGCTGACTTTAAGCTTTAATTTTAGGTTGTTTACATCCACATCAGATGAACAGTGTAGGAATTTTAGAACGTTGTATGCATGGTTCCTCAGATTTTATGAACAGGAGATAGTTGAGCAAGTTAACATAAACTTAAATGTACTCTTGCCGTTATCTTTATCCATTCAAAGGATGAAATGACTACATAAAATGTGAAAGGGGTTGCTCAAATTGACGAACTCAAAGAGAATAATCACTAGACTATGCAATTCACTTTAACTGAATATGATTTGGTACCTGATTATTAACATCATAGTCAAAAAACAAGTACTTAAGTAGGGAAGAAAATCATAAATCTTTTATTCCAGACTACAGTTGCAACATTTAAATGCCCTATTTACCAGGCAATGAAAGTTCAAAAGCTTCAATCAACAAGCATTTTGTAATTCCATTTACATTGCTCAGAAAGTTGTAAGTTCAGAGCTACATTAAGAGAGGGCAATCATGCACAGATAAACACATCCATCACTATTCACACAAGCCAGTTATTCAGCAGGAAATAGAAGAACAAATTGCATCCCCAATTGAAATAAGAGAAAGGAAAGGCAGACAGAAGAATAAAAGATGCATGAATAGCAGAGGAAGAATGCTAAAGAACATTGAAGCTGCAGTAGATGCTTAAGAGAAAGATATATAAAGCAGACTGAGAGGAATGTCGAAAAGGGGTCAATATGAATATAAAAAACAGCCTTGAGGAAGTGATGCTACATTGAGAGAACATGCTACAGACTGCCCACAGATTGAAGAAAACATTCCACTTCTCCCATTCCTGTGTACAGTATGTATCATCAACCTAAAATGTGTCAAACTGGTGAAATTATATCCCCTGTGAGTTGCTCCATTCATTTAAAGAAATCAATAGCGGGTATATTAAAAAAGTACGGGAGAAAGTCATGCATCAGTGAAGTGTCAGACCACGACCAGAGGAGAGGAAGAACAGGCAGGAAAAGTTGAAAAAAGGACAGAAAGAATGACAGAGAGAAGAGTCAGTTACTTGGACTGATCCATGGCTATCTTCTTGATCTTCAGACTGTAGTCGGGAGAGATGGATAGGATTGACAGACGGTCAAATGAGTGGTACTGCACCCTGTAGTTAGAGGGGACATGAAGAGACAGGGGGATGGATGACACAGAAAAATGATTAGATGGATGGGGTGATGGTTGGACTGAGACATGAAAATGCAAAACCAGGAGATGTGATGAAGATAGAAGATTATTTTAGGGAAGATGTTGGAAGGATGATGGATGGATCTCTTGGAAGATGAAAGGTGAGTTTGAAGCGTGTGAGTGAGAGAATAGCAGCATATGTTTAATCTCCCAGGTAATCACATGACTAAATGGGAAAAGAGAGATAAGAGAAAAGAGAGTTGTGTTAAAGTCTGTGTACCTCTGTGTTTATGTGTGTGTCCATGGCAGAACCATGCAGAGAGTCTCTAACAGACAGATGGCCACCCACCACAAACCAGGGTCTGCCTGAGGTTTCTGCCTGTTATAGGATGTTTTTCCTCACCACTGTTACACCAAATGCTTGCTCTTGTGGGGAATTGCTGGGTCTCTGTAAACTATAGAGAGTGGTCGAGACCTACTCTTTCTGTAAAGTGTCCTGAGATAACTTCTGATATAATGTTACTCTATAAATAAAATTTAATTGAAATTGAAGGGAAACAAAAAAATTAGGGCACCTCTTTCATAAAAACAAAAACAAAGGGGGACTTTGAAATCCACCTCACAGAATGTAATTCTAATCATTGTAGTGCGGCAATCTTCGTCAACAAATGCTCAATAAAAGACATGGAAAAACTAATAAATGCAAGACAAAATGTGAAGGATGTAGTACACAAAGCTATGAAATATCAATACATAAGGTTAAATCAAGACTTAAGAGTCTGCAGCCATGCTAGTGGCTATGTGATGCTATGCTTAGGCACAACAGTGCTTTAAGCTACAGTACCGTACATGCTCATGTCAATATGCTAACACGTTGATGTTTAACAGGTATAATGCTAGAATTCGCTAATTCACACTGAACACAAAGTACAGTTGAGGCTGTTAGAATCAGTCATGAGAATTCGTCCTCTGTATATACTGTCATGGCAATCCATCCAATAGATTTTTAAACATTCCAGTCTGGACTAATGGGCAATGTACATGTAGAGTGAGCATGGCTAAAAAGCACCAAAATAAAAACATTGGAATGAAGTAAATTATTTTCTCTTCATAAACCTCTTATTTTAATGGCTCTCTGGTGGATAAGGGAGAGAAAAAATGAAAGGTTTGACTTAAAGGACACTTGGTCTGCTTCTATGACATTAGTGGGGAAATGAAGCATATCCTGTTTAACTACAGATTTAAGAAAGGGGGATTGCCCTACATATGCCCACTACCCTTCCTCTACACCTCTGGTCTCTGGATGAGTCCTCCCTGTTCTATTTCACTGAAAGCAACTTCAGGCCACGGTGAGTTAGGCTTTACATACAAACCTGCCCTTGGGCAGAGGAAAAGACAGAGGAAGAAATATATACACACAATTCTTTTGGGGCCAGAGACCTAATCAGAGAGAAAGCATGAATAAAGTAGAGAAAGAGAGAGAGAGAACATTGACCCACATCTGACTACCTCATTCACAGAATTTAAAAAAAGAGGGTGAAGCTAATGAAACACTCTCATAACACGCAAATACACATCCTTGCATATTTTACACACAAACTCAAATATAGACAGATACACAAAAACAACCATATTGTGTTTGTAAAAGCATATTTGTGTTTGCATTGTATGACCTGATAGGTATGGAGGAGAAGGGCTTCTTGTAGATGTCGGCCAGTTTGTCCATCACCACCGTTGCCGTGGTGAAAATCCTGTATGTGTGCAGGAAGGTGTTGAGAAAGTCTATGGAGAGGAAGCGCAGGTCGGTCAGCCTCTCCAGCAGCCGCTCCACGCTGGCATAGCGGATCTGGGGGACCTTGCAGGAGTTGAGCGTTTTGCTGAAGCAAATGTCAACATCATCTTTATGGAGACGCACATCGGATCTGATGGATACACACATACACACACAAACACACACACACACACACACAACCAAGCATGGGTGACTGCCGGGCTGATAAGCAAGGAAAAGATCATGAAAGTAGCTGAGCAAAAACAGCCAAGTAAAAAGTATATAAATGAATAAAGAAAATTCATGTATTCCAAAAAAGGAGGATACCAAAGAATACTTTTGAGGTGAAATAAATATGTATTCCAAAAAAGGAGGATACCAAAGAATACTTTTGAGGAGAAATATAAAAATAAAAAATAAATATAAAAAGCATAATACATAACATACAGCCTAACAATTTACAGTACTGTACATCAACATGACTGTAACATTTTCACCCAGGTATGCTACATCATATGTTTTGCAACACTGGCATGAAGAGATGGGTGTTCCTCTTCACACACACACAAACATACTTACTTGATCATATGAGGCACAGTGACTTTAGAGTTCTCCTCAAATACACTTGTCATCAAGCCATTACAGCGGATGTTATCTATACACTGCAGAGGCAGAGAAAAAAGAGAATGAAGTGAAAGGATGACAGTATGAGAGGGTTTGTTTCGACATATAGAATTTAAAGAAAATGATACGTGGAGTTTGTAACACCATACAACAGAAATATTATATATTTTTATTTTTATTTTTTATTTTATTAAGAATTAATTCAGTATGACATGCTTGTATTGTGCTACTCTGTTTGTGAAGTACTGAGGCAGTTAGCTGAACTCTCCCTGGGGAACTGCACCCGTGTTTGTGTTTACGTATCACCAAGCCTTCTCAATGCCCAGCGGAGACATGCTCTTGCTATTTGGAGGTTCTTGTTATTCTGTGTTTGTCTGGCTAGTGTGTTTGTGTGACTTTGTGTATTACCTGGCTAATATCACTGGTCCATGCCGCCTTCTCCTGCCGCGATGGTGCCAGTAACACCACAGTAAATGGAGGTGTGTCTGAAGGCTCTACTACGAGCTTAAAGTCCAGCTGGCCAAATACCTGACCGCTAGCTTTAGCTGTGTGATAGAGGAAAAAATAGAGCTTTTTACAGTACAGCAATCCTCTTAACAATAATGGTAATAAAAAAGAAATGCTTGTGCTTGTACCTACACCCACACACACACACACACACACACACAGAGGGTTAATTAAGTGGACCTGCTATCTCCATTCTGTGCACCCCTGAGGCTTAAGTGTATAGGTGTGTGTTGAAGTGCACATGCATGCGATTGTCTCAGCACTTGTGTGTATGTGTGTAGGTGTTTCATCAATCCCCCCTAGTTGCAAAATTAATCCTTAAAAGTTGAAGAAAATAATGGACAATGATCATCAATGTCAAAAGATTAAAACCTGACATTTAAAGGGGTTAGCATCTGATATTTAAAGGGAAGTAATTTCTGGACACTTATCATTTGACACCTAATTAACCTCCATGAGTGGTGAAGGGCCTAAATGAGCCAATTAAAGTTGCCAGTGTGTCGACCAACGTAGATACAGTGCTTCCATAGATGTGGTTAACTTACACTCCTCGTCGCTGGCATCTGGTTCCTCTATGAGTGTGCAGTCAATCAGGGACAGAACTCCACCTTGCTGCAAGATTTTATTAGCACTTTTTAACAACAGTTTATTTTGGTTAAAGTTTAAGCAATTGAAATGTTAATTCCCACTCTGAAATCTCTTAAAGTACTGAGGTTAAGGTTTTCTCACCTTAAGAAGGTGCAATTTTCCTCCAGAGCTGCGTGTGCAGACGAGGAAGTGTTTGGTGAAGAGGAAGCACTGACGTTCCCCTTCCTTCTTTAGAGAGAGAGAGCCCAGACGGACCTTACTTAGCTTCCCTCGCTCCACTGACGGCAGCTGGATCAGTGAACCTGATGAGCAGGTCGGGCACAGGATTACATTACATTTCATTAAGCTGACACTAAGCTGCGGGCTGTGTAAAAAGCAACATTTCTCAACTGAAAATTCAGTGGCATAAATGGTATATCTGCTTCAACCTGAAAGGAACCTTGGATCAAGAGAAGACGTGGACTTTTAACACTGGTTTAAGCACTTCATGCAAAAGTGACCTCAACAAATCAGATACAGCAGCTCATTAGGGTTTGCACACTGTAGCAATTAACACACTTTGTAATAAACATTGTGACAGATATAGGTTCAGTGCCTGTCTCAAGAGCACACCAACAACATTTTGCAGGTCTTGGACCAGTGCCTTTTATTGGACTGTCTGTCCAATCACTTGATGCGTGAAGTAATTGCTGATTAATACAGCAAAATCTATGCAGTACATTTGAGATAAAGCTGATCAAGAATGACTTGTTTTTGTTAGACAAGGCAGACTGTTGGTTCTGGCACCATAACTCCACGGTAACACTTAAACACACACCAGTGTTCACAGGCAATTAATTTATGTTCACAGTAAGATAATAACAATAGTTTTTTACATTTAATTTTGCATTAATTTGACATAGCCTTTTGCCCAAAGTAGTTTACAATAAGTACATTGAAAGATAAGACATCACAGAGGTTTTCCATTTAGTAAAAAAAAAATTGGTTTAATCTGACAGCTTCAGATGAAACTGCAAAAATGTACATTACAGTTTTTTTACAATTGCTAGGACGCATTTCTCAATACTTGGGTCACTTTTTCAAAACTCTTCACAAAGTAAGCGCACCAGAAGTTTACGTGGGCTTAACTGTGGATTATTTATCATTGCTTTGGCACAAAATGCATTTATTGACTACATGAGGAAGATCAAGAGCTGAAGTCTCAGATGAGATTAGAGCTACTGTAAAATTGATCATGTAATCAATCATGGTCTCTCAGTGCGCAAGTATGGTTAGAGAGTGCAGCCAAATCTGCAACGCTCAACAGTGGCATCTATTGTTAGAGTTTTCCAGCAAACCAACAGGTAACATATTCTGCATGGCCTCTGACTGAGCTACACATTACAGAAGTAAATAGAGAAAAGCCTGCAAATGTTCACTGATGTGCAGGAAACTGCCATTGTTGATATGGTCATCAGAAACAATGGCATAAAATTCACTGAGATTCGCAACAGAGTCTTGGCAGACAACGTTACTTTTGAAAATGTTCACAGTGTGAGCAAAAACTATTTCTAGAGTCCTGAAAAAACATCAGGTCAGGATGAAGCAGTTGTATAATGTGCCTTTTGAGTGGAACTCTGAATGTGTCAGGCAACTCAGGAACCAATATGTTCAGGTCAGATCACAATACTGTAAAATACTGATCTGTATTCAAACCAAACCAAACACACCCAAAAACATACATTTTAGGTAATGTATACTACTGCAGTAGCCTAACTCTTATGCTGGATTTATTTTAGAGAGTCATGGAGATTGAAGGGTGCCAACATCACAATGTGTGCAGCAATATCCACTGATGGACTGCTGTTACAAAAAACACTAATTGGGCCATACCACCGAGTGGTTTGCATCCAATCCCAGAATGGTGTCACTTTTCATCCCACCTTACTCTCCATTCCTCAACCCCATAGAGGACATGTTTTCCTCATGGAGGTGGAAGGTTTATGACTACCATCCACATAATCAAATGTTCCTCCTGGAAGCAATGAATGCTGGATGCCTGGACAGATTGTCTGGGATTGATCAGGCATGACAGAAGATTCTTTCCTAGGTGTATTGCCCTAGATGTTATAAGATGTGATATGGATGACAACCTGTGGCCAAATGCAGAAGACCGAGAAGAAGAGCATTCCTATTATATCTGTATCATTAGATGGTGTGTATACACATCTTGTATTTTGGAATAACTCAAATAAAAGACAATATATCGAAGCATACTGCATCATGTCTGATTCATTCCAGTAAGTAATTATGTAATTGCAGTGAATTCTAAACAGTTGAGAGGTGTCCTTATTTTACATAAGACAACATTGTATAATGATACTTGTTGTTAGTATATTTTAGGTCATTGTTTTGTGGGTGACAAAGTGTGTTTGTTGGCTGTCAAACTTTGCTAGTGTTATGGGAGAAGGGGTTGATTTTAGACATGTATGAATTGATTTGGTAGTTTTAGTGCATTTTGAATGTGAAATAAACTGCTGTGCCGATCTGAAAGTTGGTTAAGAAAACTGGGTTAAGAATTTAAAAAAAGTGACCTAGGTATTGAGAACGTCTCGGGTTACGTATGTAACCCTTGTTCCCCGAGATAGGGGAACGAGACACTGCGTCGGTTACGACACTATGGGAACGCCTTTAGGCATAGTGTCGTAACCGACGCAGTTCGAGTTCCCCTCGAAGGGGAACGTCTCGGGTTACGTATGTAACCCTTGTTCCCCGAGATAGGGGAACAAGACACTGCGTCGGTTACGACACTATGCCTAAAGGCGTTCCCATAGTGTCGTAACCGACGCAGTGTCTCGTTCCCCTCGAAGGGGAACTGTATCCTAGCAACTGTAAAAAAAAAACGAAAACTGTAAAGGCATACCATGTAACTTTTCTCCCTTCCCAGCTCACGTGCCCCACCGCATCGGTCCCCCTACAGGTTGTCTCATTAGAACTAGTTCCAATGAGACAACCTGTAGGGGGACAAGTTGCAAAAAAGTTACATAGCATGCCTTTAAATGTGATAAAACAAAATAATATATATACTCTATTCTGTTTTGAACTGCTTGGGTATAATTCATTACTAGTTCCTAGTTCCATCACTAGTTACTAGACCTCTGCATAATCTATTTGAGAGGTTAACATGGAGAACCACTTTGTCTTTTACTGGGCAAGTGAAGAAAGTGACAAATCTCCCCCAGTAGAAGGTACTACAGTATCTAATGTCATGAATCAGCCACTGCACGTCCGTGCTCTCAGATCAAAGGTTGACAGGCAGGAGGGTCTTACTGTCAGGAAAACCTCCAGAGCTTTGCTGTATGGTAAGCAGTGTTGACAAAGACCTGACAAAGACTTACCCTGCCTGACAAAGGTCTGGCTGGTGTCCAGCAGGATGTCACAGCCCTCCACTATCATCCTTTCTATAGCCAGGTTCTTCCGGATATTCTCTGTGTCGCTCACCTCGTCATGCATTACTCTGGCCACACACAAACACGCCAGTTAATTTAATGTCAAAATGTATCAGAAAAGTTGATAATTGTGTCCAGACACATACCTGGACAGATTCTCTAATTTGGACTTGGCGAATTCAAGACTCTTGCGCTCCACATGCTCATGAGGCGTGTGTGCCAATAACTCATGCAAAGTAATAATGTAGCGAGGAATCTTGTAGGAGAGAACAGCAATATGGAAAATAAAGATTATTAAGCATATGAATGAATTTACATAAAAACAGAGACATTTGTATTTGTGTTACATTATGTTTGTGAAAACAAGAGTGCACTGGTGCCCATGATCTACCTGGAACATGGGGTATGTGAGGAAGGTCTCGAGCATTCGTCCCTCACAGGCGGCATTAGACTCATATTGTTTCAGCAGCTTGTCAAAGTCTCTGTTCTGCTTACAGTTGGCCAAAATCTGCAGGCTGTACTGATGGTTACGCACAAATTCCTGATAGATGTTCAGCATGGGCAACAGGATGTCAAATAGGTCAGCTAGAAACAAAAACACACACATATATGGTATGTAAGTCAAATAATGGAATGCAGTTCCCATGTATTTGCCACCATCAGTTGGTTTTAGTTTAACATCCTGTTGCTATAGCAACAGGCACAAAACTGGAAGATATTGACAAGGTTCTCTTAGCTACTCCCTAAATGCCCTTGTTTTGTTGTGAGCATTATGTTTTAGTACTGATATTATTATAGCTGTTTTGTGATTGTTGATTTGTTATTTAGTAGAATTTTTTTTTGCTTACCAAACTGTCTGAGTTTAACGTGTTGCTAATACAAACCACTCTTCTTACTTTTACTCATGTGGTCTCTTTGTATATGTTTACTAGATTAATTGCTGCCTTGTACTTCCTGTTATGGTTTGGGTATTTTGTTCCTCCTTATTTGGTATTTTGGTTCTGTCTTGTCTCCTTGTGCTTGTGTCCTAGTTTCCGCCCTGGTCTTGTGTTGTAGTTTCTGTCTTGTGTGTCTGTATGTTCTGTTTCCTGTTTTATTTTGATAGTCTGTTTTTCTGTGCTGTCTTGTCTTTAGTTTTACTTCCTGTGTTTTCCTGCTCCTGTGATTACCTGATGTCTTCCACCTGTTTTCCAGCCCTTTTGCCACCTGCCTGTTGTTATCTGAACACCCAGTGTATTTAGTGTCTGTGCTGCCATTGTCTCTTGTCAGATTGTTTTGTGTCCTGTGTGCTTGTTTGTCAGTTTGTCCGTTCCTGTGACACTGCTTTTGGACCCTTCCCTGAGTTGTTTTTCCTGTTTTCTCTTTTCTGGATTTATTGACTTTTCGCATTTTTGGAGTTGGGACTTTGCTTCTTCTTTGTCATTTGTCTCCTCACTGTTTTATCCCTGTAAAGTTTGGACTTTGTTTTTCACAATAAATCCTAGTCAAACGCCCTCCTGCCTGTCGTATCTCTGCATTTGGGTCCTCCCTTCCATGACTGTAACAACTTCCTATGCGGTCACCTAATGATAATATGGAAAATGGAAAAAGATATTTAAAATGTGTAGCTGTGAAACTGACTCCTTACAGTGGGGCTCAAAAGTTTGGGCACCCCAGGTGAAAATTTGTATTAATGTGCATAAAGAAGCCAAGAAAAGATGGAAAAATCTCCAAAACGCATCAAATGACAGATTAGACATTTGTATAATATGTCACAAAAAGGTAGCTTTTATTTGGGCACTTTGCAGAGTTAACACTTTGTACTGCACCCTTTGGCAAGTATCACAGCTTGGAAACGCTTCTTGTAGCCAGCCAAGAGTCTTTCAATTCTTGTTTGACGTATCTTCGCCCATTCTTACTTACAAAAGTCTTCCAGTTCTTTGAGAACGCACTGCTCTTTTAAGGTCTATCCATAGATTTTCAATTATGTTGAGGTCAGGAGATTGTGAAGGCCTTGGCAAAACTTTCAGTTTACGCCTCTTGATGTAATCCACCGTGGATTTTGAAGTGTGTTTAGGATCATTATCCATTTGTAGAAGCCATCCTCTCTTTAACTTCAGCTTTGTCCCAGATGGCACCAAGTTAGCATCCAAAATTTGCTGAAATTTTATTGAATCCATTTTTCCTTCTACTCGTGAAATATTTCCTGTGCCACTGGCTGCAAAACAACCCCAAAGCATGATTAATTCACCCCATGCTTAACAGTTGGACATAGGTTCTTTTCATTAAACTCTGTGCCCTTTCTTCTCCAAACGTACCTTTGCTCATTCCGGTCAAAAAGTTCTATTTTGATCTTGCTTTAACTTCCACTGTTCCTGATGACTGCCATTTCTTAATTACATTCCAAACAAGGATATTGGCATTTGAAAACACTTTGCTATCTTCTCATAGCCTTCTCCTGCTTTGTGAGCGTCAACTATTTTCATTATCAGTTTTCTAGACAACTGCTTAGAAGAACCCATGGTGCTGATTGTTGGGGCAAGGTCAGATGAGTCTGGGCATTTAAAACCTTAAGATCAACATCACCTGGTCTTTCCAGACGATGATTGAGAACAATCCATGACACTGTCAGGTCTCAGCTTTCCAAAGGGGGCGGTGCACGCTATAAACTGCCCAAACTTTTGCAGATGCCATTTTTTTGTTTTCTGTTATTTTGAAAGTGTAAATAATGGAAATAAAATCTAACTTTTTGTGACATATTATATGTCTAATCTGTCATTGTATGTCTTTTGGAGATTTTCCCATCTTTTCTTGGCTTCTTTATGCACATTAATAAAAAATTTTACATGGGGTGCCCAAACTTTCAAGCCCCACTGTAAAACCAAATTCAGTAAACACTTGTGATTTTATGAGTTTCTTTATTGATCATTGTTTCCACTTTCTTGGACAATAAGTGATTGTTTTAAAAAAGCATCATCACTGTGTTAGATGCATGACAAAGTCTATTCAAAGAATGAATATAACCCCATTCATTAGATATTCTATAACAGCATTAGTTGAAGTAGAGGTTATTTCCTGATTATCTGCACAGAAACAAATGACTGGATCATCAGGCCTTTCAATGACCGTGCCCTGACAAGGATAAAGTAATCAAAACTGTGCAAGAAAACAAAGAAAAACACTACATAAATGGATTTTATGTTAATACACATTGGTGATCAAATATCTAAATTCAGTGTGAGCCTGAAGGAGAGCGTCAGATAAGGGTGTTTAGTCAGTCGACCCTTTTCTTTTTGAATCTGTCACAAGTAATTTGCTGCCATGTCTTTCAGCAGTCTGTCTCCTAGGTGATGGTATCTGTCGAAGGGCTTCTGTTTTAGGAGGTGAATTTGTGGTATGCCTTCTGGTCTTGGTGGTCATTGTCTGTCAAGACAATGAGTGTGCTTGTTGCAGACTAAGATAAGGCAATTAATGTGTGAATGGGGCAGTAAGACGTCAGGACTGACGTTTGAATGAGACAAACTGGACCACTGAAAACCTGACCTGATGTCATTATGTGGCTGCAGAGTGTATGCATACAGCATGTATTTGTGAGTTGTGTGAGGCAAAGTAACAGCTTACCCAGCACCAGAGTTGGCCAGTTGGCTATTCTCGCCTTCAAGCCTTGATGGAAAATCTCATGAAGGAACATGATGGTCTCACTGAAGAGACAGTGTAAACGCAGTATCAAAACAAAATGACGAAAGAGGATTTGTTGTTTTTTAATCCTCAGAATCTATCTCTGCTTGCGCCCCCAGCGTAGTTAACATGTCAGTGATTCAGTTAAAAGCAAAGATGGACAGAATATCTACACACCTGTTGAGGAAGATGCTGCTGACTTCGTCATGGCTGATGGGGGGTTTCTTAGAGCTGGCAGCCATCCTCAGAGGTCTGAGGAAAAAGTTGACCAGGATGTAGAGCTGGTGCACGTACCTGTCATCACACGCACGCACACACATGCACACACACACACACACACACACACACACACACACACACACACACACACACACACACACACACACACACACACACACACACACAGTCAAAATATTTTTATGTATTACCTAATACTTTCTTAAACAGTGAGATATAGCAGAATGTTATAGCAATTCAGATTCATCTTCAAAAAACATATGGTATAGGAGAAAATATGTTCAAAGAAGACATTGTTCATATTTAATAGTTACATTTTGTAATATTGTAATATACCTTAAATATTGACTAACAGATGATAATATTTCCTGAATGTTTTTATTTGTTCTAGCTGAAGCTATAATGAATAATGAATGCCTCTCCCTGTTTGCCCATAACTGTGCAAACACATTTTCTTGAAAATATCTTATCAACTTGTCAAGTTACGATTTGCAACATGAAATTGTTTTACCATACTTGTAACCCATGTTTTGTCAGGTTCTGATAATCTGACTGTGATTTAGTTTGTTTAAATTAATCCAATACATTAGTACATTATGGATGGCAGTTACTATGTACAAAATCTTCTATTTCAGTGTATGTAATTTTAAGTTAACTATCCCTATATATTGTGATGTAGTACATTTTCTGAAAATATTACTGAGAAACTGTTTCAAGATGAAATACGGGAATGTCTGTTATGGCATGTACTGCAAAGCTTGACTAGGGACAACATTTCTACGGTGTGTGCCGCTATAAAGTATTTACATACTCTGTCTCTGCCTCCACCATGTTAAAGACGATCTGGTTCCTCTTCCTCATGCTCTCAGCGTGAGGAGAGCAGATGTAGTCTTGAACAATAATCTTCCACTTCCTCCGACAGAGCCAGCCCCGCATGAAACTCTGCACCTGAGGAAATACAAACAAGGTAGCTTAGACTCAGTCACATGGAGCGTGCATATTGTGCATGCAACCCATGCAAGAAATCCCAGGTAAGACACAAAAGACAGGCTACTGAAGAGACAAACACATGCATCTAGGTAGTAAAATATTTATTTACCTTTTTGATCTTTTTGATATCCGGGTCTTCATTTTCATGGTTGACATGGTAAGGCCGCATTCGCTCCTTAGTTTTGTTCAGAGCTATAATCTTTTAAGAGAAATTCCGTCACAAATAATTTGAGCATAATATAAATGTCTAAACAAAAGACACATCAAATTACAGTAAAATCACATTAAATAGGAAGTGGTATGATTTAATGCATGAGGATATTTTATTCCTAAACTAATTAATTGTAATTTGGTTGAATATTGTATATATGATGGTCATGCAGTGTATGCTTAGTGAACTGTTGGTGCACCAGATAGACATCAGACTTCCTCATCTTTGACAATCTGATGCCTTCACTCATAAAGAGAGAATGACAGTGAAGGGGAGGACTGCTATCAGCTGGTGACAGTAAGCAAATTAAGGCTTTGATGTGCTTAATTACCTGTAGTGCATTGTCGGGCACAGCAAGGACTGACTGACAACAAAGTATCATCTTATATATATATATATATATATATATATATATACATATATATACAGTATGTAATGAACCCATATATGTAAACCATAATATTACTTTTAAAGACCTAATCTAGCTAATCTAAATGAAGTCTTCAGTCAGATTGGACTTTAGACATGTGACATTTAGCTGCCTACAAATAAAGTTTTTGTCATCATGAGACACATCACAAAGAGAATAATCCAGGCAGAAGGCAGATGCCAAACTCAAAATCTTATTAAGCTTATAAACCTAATATTAAATGTATCTAGTTCTCTTTAAATAACAGTGATGACTAACTTTAAACATAGCTGGTAAAAGGTTTTTGTGGCAACATAATCTCCCGTGAAGAAGAAATGAACCCAGCAGAGGTTGAAACTGGCTCTGCAGTACTATAATAATTTCACCAATTTGTTTTTTTATCTTCAGTCCCCTTGACAACATCTGTTTATCACAGATGGAGAAAAGCATGAAAGATGAAACCAAAGCCATTTCTAGCCACACACTTTCATCTTCATTTTCTTATTCAGTAGAGCTACCATGCCAATGGCAGTAGAGATGAGCCAGTCTGCCAACTGCTGACAGTTACAGTGGCTAGTTGGTTTAATTATTCATAAACACATAAACAAACAAACAAGAGTATGTTTTAATGAGATAGATCGCCAACTGCACACTGGCGCTAAAATTCTAATCCTTTTATCATGAGCAGTCCAATTACACAGGCAGATGTTTAGAAAATGTTTTTCGTTAGCATTTTCATTATCAACGGGGCTCACTGTATCCCTGCCAATGACATATAATCACAGTGTGGATGAATCTGCCACACTTGTTGCTCTAAAAGGGGGATTACAGCTAAAATCTGCATAACAGGCTAACACATTAAACATCTTGTTATTTTCTGAAGACAGAAATACCAAAAACCAACAAAATATTTATATACAACAATTATTGTCACAGATGAGCTGAGACATAATTGGAAATGACATGGGAGCTGTGATTTATGGTGATATTATAAGCTGGCCAAATGAGCAAATAGCGTCCCTTGGGGTAAAATCACTTCTCATCTGATCCAGCAAAGACACTAAATGCTCTAGCAAAGCAATGGTATAGCTTTACTTTAATACAAATCCATAATTTCTGAATCATTCCCAATAACCTCCTAGTTTTCTATTTTCCTATAAATAGTATACTATGTCATTGGTTCAGCTGACACACTTCCAACTAATTAGCTCCAAGTAATTGGTAGAGTAACCTAAACAATCTTTCTGTCAGTGAATGAATGAGGTTAAAGCTAGAGTTACTTTACACGTTCCACTTTCACTAAAATACTAAAAATGTTGAGTTGACAAATCCATAAACCAATGCTACCAACGACTTCTTCTGGAGTCAGGTTTAAATCATATCCACATGCCCTGTATATATTGTACATACATGCAATTTTTGGCTGGGCAATATGGCTGAAATATAGGTCACATTTTAGTAAACAAAAAATCAAATATCAATAGGTCTACATATGATATGGCAAATGAATGCAAAATCATACATTCAACAACAACAAAGCGGTTTTCAATGCAATGAACTGTTTTCCATTACATGAAACAAACCATTGGTATATGTGCAGAACAAAAGTATCAAACAACTCACAGTGATGTCAGAATTCAAAAGTAAGCTTATTGTTTACTTCAAAAAGAGAGTGCAGCTATTGATCTAATTACCATAATAATCACCTGCTGTCATTTATGTGTTTGAGAGAGAATTGTAATTAGTTTAGATTAACAATGTTATAGAGGTCAGTTGTGTTTTGTGTGTAACTGTGCTTTTCTAATTTATAATGCTGTGACAGCAAAACAGAAACTTGTTGTGTATGATAAGCGTAATGGTTTGGCAGCTTGTAAAGAAGTTGATGAGCTGTCTTTATTGAGCGGTGGGCTTCTCCTCCTACGCTCAGAGGTGAATAAGTACTGTTCACACCCACTCCTCTGCTGCCATAAGCACAGCTGTGAAAAGATACTCCCACTGCTGCATACCCATTACCCATAGGGATATGGGCATCCAGTTATACATTTGATTTCCTTGGATCACTGAGTGAGTGAGTGAGTGAGTGAGTGAGTGAGTGAGTGAGTGAGTGATATACCATGTTTCAATGCCTTAAAAAAATGAGGAAGAAACTTGTGAGGCAGTAGTGCTAAAGAAAACTAGAAACTAAAGAAAAGAACAATAAAGAGGAAGAAACTACTGAAAACGACCATCCATAGTGCTAGAGGAATGTTTTTATTAATGAGTTCCAGATTTGTTTGTATCGTTTATGCACAGAGAGACATGAAAACAACATGCCAACGAAATACACTCCTGCCATCAGTTTCATATTCCGCTGACCAGCAATGGCCAGCGGTAATTTGCCAAAAAAGGCAGGGAAGAAGAAGACTGCAAGGATATATGGATGTAAGCAATGTATGATTTAAGACATTTAATAAATCAGCAAATGTTTTACAAGGAAGGAAATGCATTTGTTAGACCCCAAGGATACACACAATGGGTTTGAGTATCAGTGAATCTTAACTTACTAGATGTATTTGTTCACAAGAAAACTCCACCTGGCACCTTTAACTTTGAATTGAATATAGGTTAATAACCCAACAGAAATACAAAATAACAATAAACCTGGGTCAAAACGTTTTTTGGTCTACCGGATATAAAGATAAAAAATAATTCCACTAGGTAAAAGTAACCAACCTTTTTGGTTTCGTTTATTATCCAAGAGACATGTAGCCTAAATATGAAGGTTGTACTGGGTCAAAATAACCACATATTGATATGGGTGAACGTACCACTGAAAATTACATAAATAATACCAAAACTGGGTAAGAAAAAATTGGGTGTGATTGTTGACCCAGCAATTTTTATGCTCATGGGTACTGGACGGACCCAGTACTGGGTAACACGATTGACCCAAATTGGTTAAAAATTGACCCAGTATTGTTAAGTGCAAACCTTTGAATGAAGACGTTTTTATGGTAGTTATAACCAAGATCATTATATATTTCACTGTTTAAAAAGGATACACATGGCATCTAAAGTCGCTGGTTAGGATTTCATACCAGAATTTCATTAAAAAAATACTTGTTTCAGAACAAAACAGAGAATTATCAACAATACAAACAAATTGTGGCCTGAGAGGATTTTATAAATAAAAAACACTTAAAAGAGTAATCAAGAACTACACGGTCTCTTCCAATGATCAGCACTGGCTGTTGTCTTCTATGTTACTTCAAATGCCAACATGCACTGGCTGATGCGTTCCGTTTAGTAGGCTTATACACATGCATAGTTTCCTCTGGGCATATGAATTAAATTCCACATGGAAGAGGCAAGTGTTGTGTTTGTGTGTGTCCATGCTGTACCTCTGCTTTGAGCCTCTCAATTTCTGTGTCCTGATCTTCTAGCTGAGTGCGCAGCTGATTAGCAGCCACCTTTTCAGTCTCCACTATCTGCACAAGGTGGATGTATTTCTGCATCAGCACCTCTCGTTCAATGATGATGTCAGAGTAACTGAAAATTAAGAGAAGTCCATAAATATATAGAGAGCTATCAGTTATATGAAGCACTTTTATCATACACATGACTGAAAAGCAGCATATACAAAAAAGTCTTGCTTCTTTTCGTCATTGTGTGTTAATGGCAGAAAGGAAGGAATAAAACACATTTAATGCTTTTCAAAAGTGTATTGGTTATTAACGCTAGGTAATGATTCAAATTGTCCACCCTGTGTGAAGCTATAAAATCTTAAAAGCCCTGTAACCTTTTTTCTCAACAAGCTTATCAGGATATTTCTGTTCTCACTGGTTTTAAGTGGGCTGTGCTCAGGTGGAGAAGGTGGGGACACATTTCATTTTTACAGCTGTTCCTACTGTGTCAAAGTGTTTAGTACAAAAATAAAAAATAAAACATCTTCACTTTGATGGCCCTGTACACCAATGGTGCCCAAAAGAACTAAGAAACCAATTTCAAGAAAGTTCTATGTGAACCCAACTGGTTCTATAAAGAACCCATTTTAAACTGTTATTTATCTATTTTTAAATATATTAGCCTAAACGTTTATTAAACCTAACAAACAGTAAGATGGAAATGTCAATCATACACTGTCTGTACATGCACAGGTGTGCACAGGTGTGTAGGGCTTTTTAATGGAAGATGTTACATTGTAATGTGGACTTAGTCGGTAGTTCTCTTCCTAATTTCAGAAGAAGTTCAAATATGCCAGTTAGCGTGGATCTGCAGGAAGCACAGATGACCACAAGAACAACTAATTAGGCTGACATTGTATGGCACCTATAAAATAGAAGCAACACATGCTTCTTCTGAAACTATGAAATGCACATTATCTTTTTCAGGACAGCAGTGTCCAAACTCCTCACATTAGACCTTAGATATCTGAGCCTCTTTCAACATATTAACAAGGAAGAGCTTTCAAAAAGTTGCTGCAGCCACAATAAGATGGTTTTCAAATATTTGCAAGTTTCATACTGCACTAAATAAACGGAAACTAAGTAATCAGTGGAAGGTAGCAAACTTAGCGCAAAAACACTTTGTTTGGAACACAATTAGGTATGCAGTAGTAAAGTATACATGATTTATATTTAATAGGCTATAAATGAAAAACCACCGGTATGGCTGTATGAATGCTCTCTAATCTTAATGTTCTATCATATCAAACTGTGGTCATGCAGTCTGATGTCATTGTTCCTGTTGTACAAAACATAGTGTTGAAAACACAAATATCCTTTATGCAATATACCTTGCCTGCTGGATGGCCTCCACCCATTCATCACACTCACTCTCCTCCTCTGTGCGCAGCTCCAGAGGCTTCTGTCCATCGTGACCAAACACGATGAGGAAGTAGTGCTAAAGAAAGAACAATAAAAAGAGAAAAGCTGTTTATATGTGTGACCCTGGCACCTACCATATTCACAACACCACTACTGAGTCGTGTCAACTGTCTCACTTTACAGGACAAGATGTTTTGGTTGCACCTTTGAGATGCAAGCCACAGCTAATCAGACATTTGGCACACATATGGAAACATGGTTTTCAACAACATTTGCTTTTTACGCTCTTTTCTTGCCCAGATTCATCCCATTTAAAGTTCCACAGACCTTTCATGAAGCAGGCAGAGCACACAAACAGAGAGTGAGACTGGACGGGGGAGGGATACTTGCCCGCTGAAATGAAGTATTGTCTGTGCACCCTTTCTCCACTAGCCTATTATCATCCCCATCAATTAGCCCGCTCCCTGTCTCGCTCTCGTTTCCTGTCTGTCTCTCTTATTAATCTGCTGAATTTCCCTGAGTATCTGCCTTTAAAATACTTCCCCACACGTACACACACCAGGCATCATGTGAAGTGATAGAGGCTTTTATTCAAATGGTCATGTCCTGGGGCAGTGGGTTACCAGAAGAGCTGCTATTCTTAGTCAGGGAAAACAGAGAAGACTGAGCTCTGCATGGACTTTCTCTCTCCTCCTCCTCGTGTTCTTCTCTTCTCATCATCCAACCACCTCTTTCCACCACCTCTCTCTCTCTCTCTCTCTCTCTCTCTTTGCACTTCACCCATCATCCCACTCCACCTCCTCTGTCCCGCTCCACCAGCATTCTCACTTCTCTTGTTGTTGAAAACCCACTCCTCCTCCTCATCCTCCATCCCCTTCATACTCTCTTTGTGTCTCTCTCAGTAAGGATTCAGTGAACCAAACTGAGTCAAGAGGAGAGACGTTTACCCTGCAGGAGGATGGATGGGCTTCAGCCCCTGCAGTTGGGATGGGCTCGGGACAGAGTCACCAAGGTTATTGGAAAATACACGCACGCACCCACACACACACACACACACACACACAGACACACACACACACACACACATGCACGCACGCACGCACACACACACATTCATAAACCTTCCTCCATCTCCATCTCTATCCTCCTATCCCTGCGTTTTATGTATCTGTCATTTTGATTCACTGGCTGGCTGGATTTATTACATCAACAATAATCTATGCTCTAACAGTCTTTGACAGGGAGAAAGAGCGACATAGAATGGTAGAGAGACAAAGTGGTTACATAATATTTCTTAACCAGGTACATATTACTAAATTGTGTCACCACCTAACAAGATAACATTTCCATGGCAACACAATATCTGACTCTTCTGTCATGTTTTGCATTTCCTATTTTCTGCTTCTTAGGGCTGCCTCTATTCATGTAATGCTTTTATTGATCCATCCTTTAATTTTCCACGTGGAGGAAGCAGCCTTAAGTAGAAACTTAAACATTTACTTATATAGAGCTCTAGATAGATATTCTGAGCATATGTTACCTGCATATTAGGATAACATTATATTGATGGAGTTAATGGTTACTGATATTTACAGTGCAGAGTATATGTCAGGGATTACAATATATCTGCCTTTTATAGCCTTATTAAAGGGAATACGCACAAACATTTTTATGCCATGTTGGTATTGATTCACATGGTTGCTTTGATCACACAGATGTCCCAGTCATAATTACCACATGTACAGTGATTATCGTGTTAGTGACTGTAGTGGTATTTTCTATTTGATGCTCAATGGTGGAAAGAAAAGTCGTATGAGCAATTCCACTCTGCTGTAATAAATGTCCCACATTTAAATTTTACAAACGTAGGAGTATACATGTAGGAGTATTATCTGCCAAACTATCCTTAATTTTTTTTTTAAAGAAATAAAGTAATAGTACCCATTATACAAGTTGACTGGTCTTAGACATTGAAATATTTGATTAATATTTCTGAAAGATTAACATGCAAGCAGCATTTTAAAGTTACAATTTGCAAATGAGAGAGTATAGTAGTTGAATATGTTCATAATGTGATCTTAAACTGTAAAGTATCTTGTCATGTGAAATAAAGTTAAAAAAAAGTATAATATTTCCATCTGAGATGTAGAAATATAAGTAGATTAACATGGAAACATTCAAGTAAAGTCAAAGTATCTCATCCTGTGGAGCACTGCTATTGCTTTTGAGTATTTTCTTTTTTTTTTTTACTAGTGGGTTTCCCATTTTGTTTGTATCATTGCACAAGGATGCAAAAGAGCAAAAACAGTGGCGTAGCAGTGTGCCCACAAAGGCAGTGAAGAGGAAGACGCAATCTAGCAAACATGGATTTAAACAATGCACACTTTCAAATATTCTAAAGAGTTTGAATGCATTTCCTTCCATAAAACATTTGTAAAGTGTTTGTAAGGCCCCAAAGATTCCCACTGTTTTGTTGAGAAGCACTAAATGTGAACTTTGCTTGTTTAAAAGAAAAAATCCACAGAACACCTCTAAGTGCAGTACTCAAGTAAATGTACATTTACAGTTACAATCCACCACTGTTTATACAGTACATACTGATATTAAAAGTATTCATATAATCTCCAAATTTCAGAATACTTTACATAATGGAAATGTTTTGCACTGAATTCCTCTTTGAATGTATATTCTATTTGCTGCAGCAGTGACCCAATTGCCCCTAGGCAATCATTTAACTTTAATGTTTAACACACAGTTTACTAGCTCTACAGTACCATTCAGAACTAGCACGCTCTCTCTTCAAATACAGCTCAAATGTACCCTCCATCCTTCAGGGCCTTCACTGTACTGTAAGAGATTTAATTAAAACAAATAAAGTTAATTGGGGAACAGCATAAGAAACCAAGAAACAAAAACAAAGAGACTCTTTCCTTCTCCTTCACACTTTATTGTATGTCACCGATGTACAGTAAAGAATACCATTCCCCTTTTTCGCCTAATCTGTGAAACAGCTATCATAGAAAATGACTCAAAGGATTAACAAAAGCACAATGAAGGGAAATTTTATTATTAAAAAGCAATTTTGGGTGTCATTTAAAACTACTTACAAAGAGGAGAAGTGAGACTACTTTTCACTGTCCAACAGAGACTAAACATTAAGAAATTAAAAACCTACCACACACCCTCAGGTTCATGGTAGCACTGTAATGAAATTAAAGATTAAAGAGTCCAAGATGAAACTGGACTTGTTGGTAATAGATTCATTAGGCAAACGATAGCTGGGGGATCCAGAAATACTCATGTGTTATGAATATTTAAAAGCAGAAATGACAGAATGGTAGGATCCACTAATGATTAGGGGACTGGAATAGCAACTAATGATGCAACACTGCTGCTGCTTTGGTATCTGCACTGACGAGAGGCCAATTTTTGTTGTACATTGCCACAGACGGACCTCATTTTTTTTTTTCCTCGTATGTAACTCTCAGCCTTTCGGAGTGACGCCACTTTATACTACTGATGTTGTTTTCTTCAATGGGTAGAAAAAAGGCATGAATGCTGAAAGTGTTAAAGGTGTTATTCCCACTGAGACTAAATGCGTATACTCTGAATGTACCAAAAGGCTGGCTGAAAAAAATATAAAGAAACCGCCCAGGTATTTATAGTTTAAGCATAGGTTAAAACAGCACAGAACAACTAGGAAGTAGGTTTTGTGCCATGATGGTTCCTTTTCTGGATTAACATTTTTCCCCCCGCTGGTTTTTAAAAGACCATATATGTACAGTACATAAGCATTGGCATCTTAACTCCAAATCATCTCTACTTTTGAGTGCATGCTATAGATATATGGATCTGTGGATGTATTTTACATGCTGTTCCCATCTGACGAGCACAGACATATGCATCGGCTTCATACAGTAGTAACCTGTACGAATACTAGTCATTCATTACATCCCGCTGCTGTTATATACAGTAGCTGCAGCAATTCTATGAGAATTACCGTCCTGTTTTTTTTGCCCTTTGAGATGACATACTGTGATTCAAGGCTCTAGCTAGCTACCGAAATTTGCCGCAGCCGTGAGCTATATGATTAGCAGAAGGCTAAACTACCTAGTTAGCTAGAGCCTCAAATAAACATGGCAAATGAACCAGTATTCGTTATACATCAGCAGACCAGCTCTCCTTAATGTTTTCACTGCAAATGTCCACTTCCTGGCCATTAAACTAGACCACAATTTTACACAATGTTGTTCCTGCATATACTATGTATAGATAGATGACTTATCTTAATAACGTCTTGTAAAATAGTTTAGCCTTGAATTAGCTGCAGCTAAGTCTTTTGCTATGGTTAGCTGCAGAACCTTCACTGAAGGGACTTGCATGCACATCTGCATTTGCAGAACAGCCAAAGAAAATGATCTCTATCTCTGAAATAACCTGTGACTGGCCAAAGTCTTCCATTATGGGCTAGATTTTCTAAAGCCTGAAAACAGCCAATGAGGAGGTGCAGAAGTTAAGTTTTCTCTCACACTACTACTACTAGTACTACTACGAAAATACAATAAACTGAAAGATTAATATAGATCATTTCGCAACGACAACAAAAATAAACCGCAGTTTAATTTATTACTGTGCACATGATTTGTTGTCAGCACTCCATTACCTCATGATAACTCAACACATAAACTCTCCTATTTTCAGTCAACAGAGAGAAAAAAAATAGTCACAACTTTAAAACACGGCAGGTTGCAAATGGTTAACTGAGTTGCATGTGACCTGTACATATTATGTGGTACAGTAAATGGGCATTCAAAACCACTGGCATGCTAAATTAAATATAGTCAGAAAATAAGGCTATTCACAAATTCTGAGAAATGTTTCACAAAAAATAATAACCTAATGTAAAAGTTGTTTTGGTGGAACTAGCAGCCATGTAGGTCAGAAAAATCTGTCTTGTCTCACCTCCATATAAGGTATGGTGTGTGTTTGTGGCTGTGTTTAACAAGAATATCAATGCCAAACCACTAAGGTTTGCCTAACTTTGTTTGAACTTGATGTGCAGGTTTTTGTCTCATCCTATTCCTGAGATCCATATGTGCTCATTACAACATGGAAAAGGAGAAAAATCATTAACAAGCCGTTTTAAGACAATGGGCTCCATTGGATGCCGATGTATAATGAGTCTCCACCATAGCACTGCTGGTAAAGCAGGGAGTGCTCAGTGATTCTGACTCCTGCAGGGTGATGATTACCATTACAGAGAAATACAACAGAGAGGAGACCAGATTTGTGTGTGTGTGTGTGTGTGTGTGTGTGTGTGTGTGTGTGTGTGTGTGTGTGTGTGTGTGTGTGTGTGTGTGTGTGTGTGTGTGTGTGTGTGTGTTTGCGTGCGTGTGTTTGTGTGTGTGTCTGATATAATCCATAAACTTTATTTCCTGTATGTGTGGGAGTATATAGCACCATGCTGGGTTTCTCTAAAAAGACTAGAAGAGAACAGAATGTGAGATACTACAAAAGAACCACAGAGATTATTAAAACAGATAATCTCAAACTACCTGTTGCTGGCATTATTATGGGGGAACAATGCTTCAAACCAGCAAAAGATTATTGGCTTCATATTCACAACAAATATAAACCATTAAGGCATGAAAAAACAGACACAGAGTATGAAAAAGGTTTAGAGAGATAAATAGGATAAAAAGGGTGTGGGTTCACTTTTCCACCCATCAGTCTTCTGGATCAGACACAATATGCTTCTCTCCTCTTTATATTCCTCTCATTTCTCAGCTCCTGTTGTGCTCCCACAGAGGCAGTAATGTATATTTTGCGCCGAATGCAACTTCATAAAATTCTCACAGGACAGAAACAAAGAAAGAAATTGCCACTGTCAAAAAAGGACTTGTTTATTCAAGATGGTATGGATTTTATTACTGTTGGACGGAGCCAGGTTAATTGTTTCCCAGTGTCCAGTCTTAATGCTAAGCTAACTAGCTCCAGGCTTTATATTTAAAGGTTGTATAAATCTTCTATCTAAGTCTTGGTAGAAATAAGGAATTTGTCACAAAAATGGCAAACTTTACCTTTAAAAGGTATTTCTTTGAATTGCCTTTGTTTTGCTACAGCCAAAATAAATAGAGCGTCAATGCCTAACTTGATAAAGGAAAAAATACAAGAGATGTAAAAGTAAATGACTCATTTTCTTGTTTTTCCTTGTTGAAATGGCCCTCTTTATATTTACATAACACCCATTCTCTAAATTCCAGAAATCCAAACAGCTTTACTTTAGAAAACAAGAACAGATTTTTAATTCCTGTAGTCTTGTCATTGTGAAGAGATACAAAACAGTAATCTGACAGCGGCAGCATCAGTACTTTATGTAACCACTGAATTTAACTAATGATATCACTGAATCCACATCCCACATCCTGCTGTTTCTTCATGCTGTTCACTTCCTCCAAAGAAGTTCATACAACAAAGTATGGAGCCATCTCTCTCACACACATACATTAAACATTCACAGATACACACAACTCACACAAACACAGTATAAGTATACTAATTGTTGTGCCTGCCTCAGAACTGCCACTCTGATCAGGGATTACCTGTCAGTTTATCTGGAGATTAAAAAGATAGCTCCCCTCCTCTACTGCTTACTTTCACTACTGTCCTCCATTAAAAAAAACATATGTAATACAGCTATAATCAAGCTTTTTCCACCATCTTATCTTGTTACTGCTTTATAATACTCTCACTCCATCGCCTGGAGGAATTTTTGGTGAACATCCTGCCACCCCTAATGCAATAGATGCTGGATTGGTGTTTGCTCTACGACTCCCACAGTGCCACAGCAGAAGTGTCTAACCACAACATAAATCTGTTTTACAATATTCTTGAGAATTGTCAGTATGCCTAACCTGATTCTGTAAAATACAATGCTCATAAACTCTGCACAAACAACAAACACACATGAAACTACTTGACAAACCTAATACCTGGCACTCAAGTTTATTTTATACAGTACTCGTGGGATGTGTGTGTGTGTGTGTGTGTGTGTGTGTGTGTGTGTGTGTGTGTGTGTGTGTGTGTGTGTGTGTGTGTGTGTGTGTGTATGTGTGTGTGTGTGTGTATGTGTGTATAAGACAGGTGGGGCATGTATAATAGATGGGAGCAGCTCCAGCAATAACAATAACACCACTGAAGAGCACAGAGGCCCAATGCCCCAAGTGCATTTATCACCCAGGGTGTCCACATGATCAGCCCAGCACTGGTTCAGGATGAGATGTGATGAAATATGCAGGGATGTTTGTTTATGTAATATTCTCACCCGTCATCTGCCTAACTTAAAGCAACTCTGCCAAATTCAGTTTTCCCAACAGGCTGATCAATACTGTGCAAACATATTAATATTATATACAAAAATAAATCTGTCAATCCTGTCAATGTAAGGTATATAATGGCCATATCTTTTGACCAATGGGTGTACTGGTCATACAATAAGGTGTCCAATAAAACCTAGCACAAAATGTCATGATTTTTACTTTTAGGTAAACTGAAAGCATGGCAATGCTGTTTGACCACCAGACCACAGAGCAGCGTCAGGCTGTGAGACTCCTCAATTCCACCATAAAAAATATCTTACTACTTTTAGTTAACTAAAACTGAATTTCATCATGCAACCCCATGCTGTGCAATGACAATAAATTAACATGTAACCCTGATTAGTTGTATAGCACCTTCAACAAGGATTAAATACTCCTTTATGGTTTGAGAAATGTTGTGTTGAGGCAAATTAAGCCTTCTTTGGAGCAGAGCAGGAGGTATACAAAGCATTAGTAGCTTTGTATACCGCTTTTTATCGTAGCTTTTTACTGCAAATAACTGCCTGTTGCGCCTGAAAATGACCCTAAAGAGAGCAGCGGGAGTGTACCAAAAGAGTGAAGTTGCAAGCTGAAAAACCAAAACCAAAACCAAACAATAAAACATAATAAAACACTAAAAAGCTCGGTTGAGCATTGGGGAACTGCAGAGTCTGATGGTAATTCTCTACTAACAAGCCCTTTCACATTACACATAATCATATGATGATGATTGTTAACATGAAATTATTGATTGATTGATTGATTGATTGATTGATTGAGCAGCATTAAAGGAATAGTTTAATATTATGGGGAATACACTTATTCGCTTTCTTGAGGGTTAAATGAGAGGATGGATACCATGTCTGTGGACACCCTCAACAAAAGAACGGGAATGAAGAGATATGTCCTTCTTTATAGAGCTGTGTAGATTGAATTATTACTTTATGTTATCACTATTATTATTACTTCAAAGCTAATTGTCTCATTGCTGTTGCTCCACAGTTGACACACAAACATGAAAGTAGCATTGACCTTCTTCATCTAGCTAGATGAAAGAATGCAAACAAGCATATTTCCCAAAATGAAGTTCTACTTCTTTAAAAGAAGTTGTTTTTCTTAGTTTATGAACATCTGACAAATTGGAGACATTGGTTTTCATAGAACAGAGAGTGTATGCTAAGTATTAGGTACAATAATATGTTGTACCAGGAGTGTTTTCTCCAAAGTAAAATCCACCCTCGTTGTCATCTATACTTTGATTATTGTAGTGTTTCAAACACAGAGACAGGCTTTAAGGCACATGCCAGCTGTAAATTCTATTCTGACACTAATGAGGTCCATTATGTCTCAAACTCTTGGCAGAGGACTTAAGAGGAAAATGTAAAGCAGCCTGCGCAGGAAAGCAGATCAAACTCCAGTAATATGGGAAGAATTTGTTCCTTGATATAGACAATTAGTGTGGGCATAAACACAACACTCTGAGAGGGCCTTTTAAAGCTAGACAAGCTTTCTTATAATAATAATTACACACACAGATACACAGATACAGCAGGAAGTCAGCTCTTTGACACTTTAACTCTAAAGTGTCACCCCACCTTTTCTTGCATCAAGTCTAATGAGGAAGTAGACTTTTGAAAAGAACCCCTATGTGCCTATAACTGGAAAAAAAAAAACTTTATTAAAGCCAATGCAGCTAGATCGCACAGGACTGACCTATGATATCTCTCCGGTACCGTTTCTAATACAATTTCCAATTTTATTTTACTACAGCCATGTGCATTATTCATGGATGGAGTGAAGGTCACTGATTCGTCCCCCTTAACAGCTCATCTTCATCCCTTTCAAAGCATCCTTGACAATGATACTGAGCCTTAAATTCGGCAAGCACAAAACTTGGACATAATAGGCATCCGTCTTGGAGGAACAGAAAAATATGAAAAATCATTTCCTGATTTATATTCACGCTGACAATGAAGCGTCTACGTACGGTGGACTCGAGGTAGAAAAACGCAACATTTCAGAAAACAAAAAAAAAAAAATGAAAATATTTTAGGAAACAATGGAATTTCCGAAAAAAAACACAGGGCCACTACACAACGTATTGTATGATTCCTTTTCAATAAATAGGTAAGCCTAGTTTTGATTATTTTACACGAGTAATGCCTCTATACACAAATCCTAGGTTTGGCAGTGAATAAAAGCTACTAAAATCTGGCTACACTTGGACAGAAACATTGGACAGAAACATTGAAGCTACTAAAATTGCATCTTTTTTTTTACAGTTTTTTGTAAATGCAGCATGAACACCTGTGCAAGGTGAACACACAAAAAATCTTAACAAGAATACATTTTTTAAAAATAGCAGTTACTATACTTCTTGTAATTTCTTTATTTTTAAAATGCAGTTTTGTTTTTAGAAATAAAGTTGTGTTTTGTTAATTTGCCCCTCAGGGTCACCATACCAAACCTGTCACCCAGACTATACTTTCTTTTCATTACCAGTACATTATTCATGTATCTTTCTCATACAGTATTTTCACTATACACAGCAATTTGCTATACGAGACACTTCAAAATGTAGGCAACCACTACCTGCCAATGCTGCAATTTGACCTGCTCTACCATGCTCTACCTTCCAAATCACAGTCACCCCTAACATCAGGGATATGCCTATTTACTATTACTTTTTTGCTGTACAAACAAAGCCCTTTCAGGTTTGTATTTAATACTCAATTTAGCAAATCAAGGGAAAACAACAATCTGACCCCCTAAGAGCCAACTCAACTTCCTGTGGAAGTCCAGAGGCTTCAACGTCTGCAACAGGATGCTGCAGATGTTCTACCAGTTTGTAGTTGACACTAGCTAAACAAGCTAGTTAAGAAGCCAGGCTCAGTGAATGGGTGCCGATCTGGAAACAGCCTTCATTGAATGGTATGGTCATCTCTACCCTGATTCATGGCCTCTGATGAACTGTGCTTCCCTCTGGGATAAATATACTACCCTTGATGATGGCGGGAGGGATAGTTTAGTTTAGACAACTGTACACAGCTAAATCTACTGGCCTTTTTCACACACACACACACACACACACACACACACACACACACACACATGTTCACATCAGCAATGCACGTCCACAGTCATTGTGAAAACTATTCTGACCAGTGTGAACACTCTCCAAATTATTTGAAGGGTTTGTGGTATCTGAGAGTACAACCGAGAGAGAGAGAGAGAGAGAGAGAGAGAGAGAGAGAGAGAGAGAGAGAGAGAGAGAGAGAGAGAGAGAGAGAGAGAGAGAGAGAGAGAGAGAGAGAGAGAGTAGATGTGTATTTTGTGGTTACATTGTGGTTCACTGTGGGGGTGTGACACTGCAGGTTGTTGGCAGACTCACTCTACTGCACAGAAAAAAACAGTGACGAGCAAGAGCAACTGATGGAAAGATAGAAAGGGCTTCTCTCACGTTATCCAACCAAACACAAGGAATGAAACCCAGTATCAGAACTGAACTCTGAAATTCTCCTTGATTGAGACTTGATCATCTAAAACACATCACACGCATGCACGCACACACACACAGTTTTATGGGCCACATAAAATGTCCGTGTTATTTGGTTTATGCCTCTTGTGCGCATGGCTATGCTGTTTAACAGCTACACTGCAGCGCACATTAAAGCTGAGGGCGGATTGAAAATAACCCTAATTAAACATCACAGCTGTATTGTGAGAGTGAGACAGATGGGGAGAGAGAGTGAGACAGTCAGTGTAAGTGAGGATAAAATAAGATAATTGCCAAGCTCGGAAACATCAGAAGAGACATGTTTTAAGCTTACATCAGTACTGATAAAAGCGGTTGGAACTACATGTAATTGTACCCTCAAAAAGAGAGCGTTGTCCTTCTTTTCATCATCAATAATAACAACTCAATTACAATTACAATTAAATAAAGAAATAGTCTTCTCACTTTACGTATGACTTGATTAAAACCACAGTCTGCCATCTCCTGGCTCTCCCTAAGCTCGTTTCACCATTTGCATACATCTGGAATGAATTGTCTTTACACATACTGTACATTTAAGGAAACACACGTCTACTGTCTGAGTGGGAGGGATACGGCGAGGATGAATATTTTCTGAGTGATGATGACTGGTGGCTATTTGTGACCTCTCCACACCTCTCATATGATTAATTGTGCATTTACATACAGTTTTCTTAATTCTTGCTCAAACTGACAATGTTCTCCAATGTGTCTACATTTTAATGGGCATGATGCGTGTGGGATGCAGGATGCTGAAAATTGGGTTCAGGAATGAGGCCTGTGATTACTTTCATGGAGTAAAGGTAAATTGGGATCAGGAATTTAGAAATAGGATTGATGATATACCTGTGACCAATTAATGTGTGTTTCATTTTTTTCTCAATGAAATGCATGTGCAAATGGTAATTCCAAGTGTTCAAGAACCACCAACAGATTTGCTGCATATATCTGCTTTTGCTATAGTTGGCTTACCATTATAAATCCATAATAATGTAATCCTGTTACAGCCATAAAAACATGTCATCCTGCAAATAACTTTTGATATGAATGAAAATGTTTTGAAAATTAATTTTACTTTGAGCTAAGAAGAAATGTCAACCTTGTCTGATTTAAGTCACAAGGTGGTGTTTAGAATAACTTCACTGAGTTTATGATGAAAATGTGACAGACTATTGAGTTCACACTCAACAGGTTACATATCAAAAACCTTCTTTGGGTGTGGTCAGCAAATTGCATGACCTTAGAGGAAAAATCAACAAGCTGAGAGTAAAAGAGAGAAAAACATTTATGTGAAAGGTGAGGACTTTGTCTTAATTGGAAAAATGTCGGAAAACTAACTCTCCTATCAGCCTGCTCCCATTTGCACATCTGAATGTTTGATAATCACCTGCTCGGGATGATGCACTTGGAGCACTTGACACTGCAGGGCTTGCTGACACTGAAGAGGCTGAGCTGCCGCAGCCACTTCAGTCTGATGCTGCATGAGCCACTTGCTCTTTTTTTACATGGGCGTCAGTTTGAGTGTGATGAAATTTTAACTTGTAGTTTTCATTGTTTAAAAAAAAAGTTTAACAAGCAATAATCAATATAAATATCTGTAGAAACCATGGGTTATATGGGAAACAACGTAATAGCGTCCATTTATTTATCACTTTAGAGTATGTTAATTACTTTACATATTACAATCAGTGGCTGTACCATAATGTCACTGGGCTTTGAGCAGATTTTGGGAAGTTGTACCATAAAATAAGAAAAGATGTGGGAACTTTCATTCCCAGTAGGATTTAGTGGACTTACACCTCCTGTTCTTTAAAAACTCTCACCTGTTTCTCCAGGGCTTCCTTTCCAGCAGCGGACATTTTGGGAGCCGGCGAGCGCTCGCAGGTGCATCCTTCCAACAGGTATATCCCGGCAGGTCTCGCGCTCTGCTCGTTCTCGGAGTAAAACAGTATATTTTGGTAGAGGGCAAAGAATTTATCGTGCCATCGGCTGTTCTCCGCCGTTTTTTTGCTCAGGTAGCCGCGCTTAGTCCCCTCTTTACGCGCGACCGCTGACAAAAACAGCGCGTGCCCTTCGTTGTAGCGGACGCTTTTCTGCATAGTGTCGTACGGTTTTGAAGAGAGAAGACAACCAAAGCTTTCACCGCGAGCCCATGTTCGCTGAGGGTTGCGTTTGAACTTTTCCCACCGAGAAACGCGCAGCTTAGCGGCACCGTGGCGCACCAAAAAGTTGCCGCGCTGACGAGAGCGCTTCTGCAGAGGAACTCATAGTAAATATGTCCGAGCCCCACAAACACTAGAATAAATCCATTTTATTCAGCAAATAAATAACAATCAGGAGAAAGCGAAACGCGTATCGTTCACAAAGGGAGAACCCTTAAGTGGACAGACAGTGACAGAATCACAGACGCGATAAACTGTAATCGGCTTTGACTCGCTCTCGCTCTCTCTCTCTCTCTCTCCCTGACACACACAGTCACTCTCTCTAGTGTGTCTCTCTCTTCCTGACACACACAAACACTCCCCCTAGTGTGTGTGTGTGTGTGTGTGTGTGTGTGTGTGTCTCTCTGGTGATCCGCGCTGATCTTGCAGTTGGCGGAATTAAAGGCGGAGCGTATTGGTTCTGTGTGTGTGTGTGTTTGTGTGTGTGTTGCAATTGAGATTTTCTCAGTGGCAAATGTGATTTGTTTGTGCATTATTAATAGCGTTCCAATCAAAGAGCACACAGGAATGAATACATTAATGGATGAAGTAAAAATATCAATATTTAACTTTGACAAAACCTTTTGTAACTATTTAAAGTCTCCTAATGTCAAAATCAGTTTTTTTTTTCAGGCTTTCTGTCAGATATCTTGTACCCTAGTTCTTATAAAAGGGAAACTCCACAGATTTTAAACAATAAAGCTTGTCTACAGGTCTTGGGGAGTACAGCTGCATATACTGTATATGTAAAAAAAAATATATAGTTGTATAAAGCCTTTTGAGGCGCCAAAGGGAGCTGCACAAAGTCTTAAAGTGTCCATCTTATGAAAAAAAAATCACTTTTTCAGGGATTTGGGGTGTTATTTTGTGTCTCTGGTGCTTTCACGCGCATATACTGTAAACTTGGAAAGCAAATTATGAACCTGAAAATGAGCAAAATATGGGCCCTTTAAAAATTGCCGCATGTGATGTCACTTTAGATGTCAGTTGTGGCTGAAGACTACAAGTTTGAAAATGTGTGGTTTTCTTTGTATTATCTTAACAGACCTCTGTAGCCGGCTACTCATCTCTGCTTGAGGCTCAATACTATTTTAACCGCAAATAGCAAAACACACCCAAATCTAAAACTGTCAGCATTCAAGTTGCATTATAGGTCATATAGGTGTCATTTATTAAGAAGGAAAAAGAATGCATTGGATAAAATAATACAGCATCATTTTCAGTCCATCATGACTGTCTGTTATAATAGTTTTTTAAGGTCAAAGACCAGCAAGTATGACAAGTTTGTCATAACACTAATTTTACACATAGTTGGTTAGCTAAACTCTTGATCAGTCCGTATTAACTGATGTTACAACAATTAGGTTACAACAGTTGATGGTGAAAACCATATCCTGAGATGGTTAGAACCCACACGCACGCGCACAAACACGCGTAAAAGATTTACTTCCTTGTACAGTATATTGTTTTTTGAACATGCTCATTTACTGATAGCTGGATCCTCTCTTCTTCATGTGTGTCTTCTATGGTGACAACTACTGCAGCGATGTCAAGAGTTTGACTGCAGCCACTCCATGAGAGATGATCTGTCTGAGATGCTCCAAAGATCTGAGAGAAGTTTTTTTTCTTCCTAGAGAGACAGAGATAAAGACACGGAAATGTTGCTTTAAACAAAATATTGTATATAAAACTGTATATTGTCATATTCCTTTATGTTTTGTGCCTAAATACAGAGTACTCTCACACAGCTGTGTGAGAGTACAATAAAATCTCTGTTCATAACCTCAGACCAGCAGCTCAACTCCTCTGTGTACGATTATTGTGCACTCAGCATGGCTTCACTCCAACAGAGGACAAACATTTCATATAGGGAGGATTACATTGACAGTGAGCATGTGCGTGCCTGCATGCGTGCTGACAGATATTTCATATGGGGAGGATTACTTAGGGAGAGGTTAAGCAGCACTCAACTCTCAGCAGGCTGTCCCTTACAGACCGAAGAGATGCTGTGTACAAATTTAAGAGATAGAAGACTGTATTTGGAGAAAGTGCAATTTGCTAACAGCAAAAGACTAAGAATTTTCTGTATTTCTGTATCCTAACTCAATTGTAAGTGGAACATATGTGCCTGTCAGTGTGTGGTTCATCCTAATAGAAAAGAATTGTCTACATCAGCATTAAAAAAACATATAAATTTAATTCTTCCTTTCTGTATTAGTGTGCACATGTGCATTCCTCTTAAAAATAAATTTGTCATGGAAAATAAGGGAGAAAATATGCCATGACAAAGATCTGACACAATTGACTCAATTTGGTTTTAATTTAACCAATTCCAGCACAATTATATTAATTAAAATTTGATTTGAACCGATTAGGAACATTAATTTAAAATCAGAACTTTAAACAAGGAACTATTGAAAAACCTACACTGCAAACAGCTAAATAAAAGTAGATATTGGCAACCCACACTACATCTCTGGTAAAGGCTGCATTAATTTAAGACATCATGAGAAAGCACTAAAAACTTTTAAAATAGATAGATAGATAGATAGATAGATAGATAGATAGATAGATAGATAGATAGATAGATACAGTGCCTTGCGAAAGTATTCGGCCCCTTGAACTTTTCAACCTTTTGACACATTTCAGGCTTCAAACATAAAGATATCAAATTTTTATTTTTTGTGAAGAATCACCAACAAGTGGGACACAATTGTGAAGTGGAACGAAATCTATTGGATATTTTAAACTTTTTTAGCAAATAAAAAACTGAAAAGTGGTGCGTGCAAAATTATTGGGCCCCCTTGCGTTAATACTTTGTAGAGCCACCTTTTGCTGCGATTACAGCTGCAAGTCGCTTGGGGTATGTCTCTATCAGTTTTGCACATCGAGAGACTGACATTCTTGCCCATTCTTCCTTGCAAAACAGCTCGAGCTCAGTGAGGTTGGATGGAGAGCGTTTGTGAACAGCAGTTTTCAGCTCTTTCCACAGATTCTTGATTGGATTCAGGTCTGGACTTTGACTTGGCCATTCTAACACCTGGATACATTTATTTGTGAACCATTCCTTTGTGGATTTTGCTGTATGTTTGGGATCATTGTCTTGTTGGAAGATAAATCTCCGTCCCAGTTTCAGGTCTTTTGCAGACTCCAACAGGTTTTCATCCAGAATGGTCCTGTATTTGGCTGCATCCATCTTCCCCTCAATTTTAACCATCTGTCCCTGTCCCTGCTGAAGAAAAGCAGGCCCAAACCATGATGCTGCCACCACCATGTTTGACAGTGGGGATGGTGTGTTGAGGGTGATGAGCTGTGTTGCTTTTTACGCCAAAAAATTGTTTTGCATTGTGACCAAAAAGTTTGATTTTGGTTTCATCTGACCAGAGCACCTTCTTCCACATGTTTGGTGTGTCTCCCACGTGGCTTGTGGCAAACTTTAGACGAGACTTTTTATGGATATCTTTGAGAAATGGCTTTCTTCTTGCCACTCTTCCATAAAGGCCAGATTTGTGCAGTGTACGACTGATTGTTGTCCTATGGACAGACTCTCCCACCTCAGCTGTAGTTCTCTGCAGTTCATCCAGAGTGATCATGGGCCTCTTGGCTGCATCTCTGATCAGTCTTCTCCTTGTCTGAGCTGAAAGTTTAGAGGGACGGCCAGGTCTTGGTAGATTTGCAGTGGTCTGATACTCCTTTCATTTCAAAATGATCGCTTGCACAGTGCTCCTTGGGATGTTTAAAGCTTGGGAAATCTTTTTGTATCCAAATCCGGCTTTAAACTTCTCCACAACAGTATTACGGACCTGCCTGGTGTGTTCCTTGGTCTTCATGATGCTCTCTGCGCTTTCAACAGAACCCTGAGACTATCACAGAGCAGGTGCATTTATACAGAGACTTGATCACACACAGGTGGATTCTATTTATCACCATCAGTCATTTAGGACAACATTGGATCATTCAGAGATCCTCGCTGAACTTCTGGAGTGATTTTGCTGCACTGAAAGTAAAGGGGCCTAATAATTTTGCACGCACCACTTTTCAGTTTTTTATTTGCTAAAAAAGTTTAAAATATCCAATAGATTTCGTTCCACTTCACAATTGTGTCCCACTTGTTGGTGATTCTTCACAAAAAATAAAAAATGTATATCTTTATGTTTGAAGCCTGAAATACGTGTCAAAAGGTTGAAAACTTCAAGGGGGCCAAATACTTTCGCAAGGCACTGTAGATAGATATTCATACCAATATATGTTGGGATCAGTTGACACTAAAACATGTTTAAACAAAACTCAACTAAAACTGGTTTTGCATGTCTCAGTACCAAAGAAGCCAAGGTTTTGCAGCGGTTGAGGAAATATAAACTGTAAAAAACATCCAACATAAACCTGCGTGTAGGTGTGTCTCTCCTCCTAAGTCTGAGCTGGCCCAGTAATCTGTACCCAGTCTTATTTTCCAAGAATTTAGGTACATTCTCTGGTTTGTACAATACCTTAAAGGGATACTCTTGCATTTTAGTAGCAATCTTCCAAAATTGAGGGACTTGTGAGAGAAAAGTAAAATCAAAGCCGCAGAAACTGAGATGTTCCAACTTAATTAAGTCGTTAATATGGGTCAAGTTCCAAAAATACTGGATCCTACATTTCCCACAATTCAACTTGATAGTGTTTTTTTCTTAAGCAGCTTTCAAACCAACAAAGCAGCAGGGGCACCAATGCAAGGGGCTCCAGCAAAAAAAACACATGGTTGCCCAACATATTTTTCTATGGTTTACCTGGCAATCATGTAACGAAAGTTAATGATATCCTCCCAGAGTTGTAAAATCCTGTGTCAGTATTACAGAATTCATATTTACAGATCTGTTACTCAAACTAGTAACTAGGATTTCACTTTCTCATCGGTACCTAAAATAAAACCAACCAACAAGCAAAGCTGTTTTCAGTCTGAATGCCCACTTGGACCCTAACCCTGCCAGGTAAACACCCACTACTTTCAGAACTCCAGTTTGCAATGCTGGGGCTTTTTTTGGAAATTATTTGTTTAGTCTCCAGAGATACAAAATGTACAAATGTTTTCACGGACTGAGTTGTACTCCACATGACTAGCAAACTGATCTTTTGGGGTAAAATGAGTGGAGTCCCCCTTTAAAAAATGGTCAGGGTGAATATGTGGGTCTGCTGTACCTCCTGGCGTTAACCATGCTCTCCATCTCTTGGGCTTTGCGTGCAGCAGTGTGTAGTATAGGGTCTGGAATTTCAGCCAATCGGGCCACATTCAGGCCGTAGCTTCGCCCTGCAGCACCTTCAGTTAACTGGTAGAGGAAAGTGATGGACTCTGGCTGAACTTCTCTGTCTGTCAGCGGGCAAACAGACACACACAGACACACACAGACACAGACACACACACACACACACACAGACACACACAGACAGACAGACACGTTAAAAATCTCAGTAAAATGCCATTTGATAATGATTTAGAAAATGCCAAGGTAAGCGTGTTCTAAATGTACCTGCAAGGCAATAGTCAAACAGAATTTTCACCAAAAAAACATTGAAAGCATTTGCACACTTGCACACACAACAACACAATGCACACATACCATCAGTGTCAGTGGCGATGTCAGGTTCATTGAGTAGGAAAGCCATGTGGTAGTTAGACACATGTTCAGGATACACCCTCTCCAACTCACACAGAGGAGGATAATGGGTCACGAACAGGGTGAGGGCTTTCACCTAAGAAAAGGAAGGGGAGAGCAATCTTTTTACATTTGTATGCCAGGTATAAAAGGCTGAAAAGCTGCCAGAAAACCACCTGTTGACTAGACTTCTCTGGATGTTAAGGATCAGAAAAATGGCATAAACAGGTTCAGCCAGGTGTAAATGCCATCTGTACATTATGTTTACATTAAGGTAAGAAAATATCCAGTCGAGGTGTAGAAAGGAGCACAAATGCAGGAAAGAATGTTCCGACTGCTGTCGCTCACTGATGTCTCCAACAGTCGAAGACGTCTCTATACATACAGTGAGGAAAATAAGTATTTGAACACCCTGCTATTTTGCAAGTTCTCCCACTTAGAAATCACGGAGGGGTCTGAAATTGTCATTGTAGGTGCATGTCCACTGTAAGAGACATAATCTAAAAAATAATTCCAGAAATCACAATGTATGATATTTTTAAACTATTTATTTGTATAATACAGCTGCAAATAAGTATTTGAACACCTGTCTATTAGCTAGAATTCTGACCCTCAAAGACCTGTTAGTCTGCCTTCAAAATGTCCACCTCCACTCCATTTATTATCCTAAATTAGATGCACCTGTTTGAGGTCGTTAGCTGCATAAAGACACCTGTCCACCCCATACAATCAGTAAGAATCCAACTACTAACATGACCAAGACCAAAGAGCTGTCCAAAGACACTAGAGACAAAATTGTACACCTCCACAAGGCTGGAAAGGGCTACGGGGAAATTGCCAAGCAGCTTGGTGAAAAAAGGTCCACTGTTGGAGCAATCATTAGAAAATGGAAGAAGCTAAACATGACTGTCAATCTCCCTCGGACTGGGGTTCCATGCAAGATCTCACCTCGTGGGGTCTCAATGATCCTTAGAAAGGTGAGAAATCAGCCCAGAACTACACGGGGAGGAGCTGGTCAATGACCTGAAAAGAGCAGGGACCACCGTTTCCAAGGTTACTGTTGGTAATACACTAAGACGTCATGGTTTGAAATCATGCATGGCACAGAAGGTTCCCCTGCTTTAACCAGCACATGTCAAGGCTCGTGTTAAGTTTGCCAATGACCATTTGGATGATCCAGAGGAATCATGGGAGAAAGCCATGTGGTCAGATGAGACCAAAATAGAACTTTTTGGTCATAATTCCACTAACCGTGTTTGGAGGAAGAAGAATGATGAGTAACATCCCAAGAACACCATCCCTACTGTGAAGCATGGGGGTGGTAGCATCATGCTTTGGGGGTGTTTTTCTGCACATGGGACAGGGCGACTGCACTGTATTCAGGAGAGGATGACCAGGGCCATGTATTGCGAGATTTTGGGGAACAACCTCCTTCCCTCAGTTAGAGCATTGAAGATGGGTCGAGGCTGGGTCTTCCAACATGACAATGACCCGAAGCACACAGCCAAGATAACCAAGGAGTGGCTCTGTAAGAAGCATATCAAGGTTCTGGCATGGCCTAGCCAGTCTCTAGACCTAAACCCAATAGAGAATCTTTGGAGGGAGCTCAAACTCCGTGTTTCTCAGTGACAGCCCAGAAACCTGACTGATCTAGAGAAGATCTGTGTGGAGGAGTGGGCCAAAATCCCTTCTGCAGTGTGTGCAAACCTGGTGAAAAACTACAGGAAACATTTGACCTCTGGAATTGCAAACAAAGGCTACTGTACCAAATATTAACATTGATTTTCTCAGGTGTTCAAATACTTATTTGCAGCTGTATCATACAAATAAATAGTTAAAAAATCTATTTTTTTTAGATTATGTCTCTCACAGTGGACATGCACCAACGATGACAATTTCAGACCCCTCCATGATTTCTAAGTGGGAGAACTTGCAAAATAGCAGGGTGTTCAAATACTTATTTTCCTCACTGTAGGTAAAAGTAAGAAAAGAGGATCACTTGTGGTGACACTCCACCTGCTATGTTTGGTTTTACTGACAACATAACTACCGTTTTCCCACCTACTCAACAGCTTTGTAGAGTGCCTGTGAAAAACAAGATCTTATTAAAGTGTGCAAAGAATGCAGAAAAATCATATAAAATGAAATGTAAATGTAAAATAATATATAATGTAAAGATACTTCAATGGCAGGGGATCATCAAAGTCAGTAGGAACCATGAATTCCATACAAAATTAATGGCAATCAGTGTATTCAATGGTTTCCAACCTGGGGGTTGGGATCCCAACATGAGATGAATCTTAAGGGTCAGCAGAACTACCTGGCAGGAGATAAATTCTGCTGCCCAAAGTTAGGATCATGATGTCATGAACATGCAGTGGGTTACAAGGGATGACAAGTAGACGTGGATTCATATTAAGTTTGGCAACCATTGTGACATTTCAGTGAAAACTTTGACATGCTGGTGTCGGTAAAGAAAAAGTCACCAAACTTATTGGGATTCTTCCCATGGAGACCTTGAATGTTTACACAAAACTTCATGGCAGTCCCTCCACTAGTTGTTGAGATATTTCAGTGGTGAACCAACAGATGCCGCCATCCCAAGAGAACAAAAGAAAATCTAACTTATCTTCAAAGTAAGCTCTTCCCCATAGCGCACTCACTTTACCAGCCCACATTTTAATCTATTCTAAACGTTCCTTGATTTGTTTCTGTCCAATATTTTTCTCATTTTAATGATCTTATCAACATGAAAAATCGGCTTGCTTTGTGCAAATGTTTTTTATTGAAAACAACATTGGCATATAGCCTTCTGTAGTGTTCAATTTCATACGTAAAATTCTCACTTGGAGCAGTCATTCACATTGCATTCATTAATGTAACACTGTTCATCAATAAATGGGTGAAAATACTTTGACAAGGGGGAGTAGAATTCGCATCAGCTGTGTGCTTACCACTTGATAAGTGGTATTTCAGACTGGACGTGACAGCTCAGCTCACAACAACAAAACACAGGTTAATAACGCACTAGTAGGGCTGTAATCAACACGGAAAAAATGCTAGATTAATTAACTGTACTGTCCTGCAGTACTTGTCCTTGTAGGCTATTTGCAGTATATTAAATCGTTTTGGACCTAATTGTTTTGCACTGAAATGACTCGTCTGTCGGCTCTGACAGCGCTGCATCAGCCTCATATCCTGAGACATAAAGTCGGCAATTCATTCCGTGATATTATTTTTGCGTTTGGATGGTAGAGGCTTAACATCCAGCGTGGTGTGGGTGTGTCTGGGGAACGCTACCGTCGTTGCGGGTGGGTGCGCCGGTAGTTATGAAACGATTATAAGACTATGAAATATGCCAACTCTGATATGTTCATACAGCCTATTCTAAACAGACAGGCCAACCTAATGCAGAAAAGTTAGCTTACCGTTTTTAGATGATACGCCATGTTTGTAGTCGAGCTGCAATATGCAAACTGTTGCTTGCAAACTTTGCATTCAACTTTTTTCCGTTATCTATTTTTGTAAAATGCTGCCACACTGCCGATGTCTTCGACATGGTAGAGGAGGACTGACTGTAAATTAAACACTCACAATTAAATAAATATTCAGCAAACCATCAGACGAAGGCTATCTAGTAGTTTCTTCAATCTGTCTCCGGTGGGTTGGGCTAATCCAAAAAAGGTGAAAACAAGGGGGGTGTTCTGAAGACAGACCGTTACCTGTGAAACAGGGGTGCTCTGTAAACACCCCCTTTAGCAATTAGTGCTTTCCACCAATAGACAGTAATGGTCTATGCTTCCACCTGATGAAATTAACACGGCAAAAAATCGACCAATCAGAATTTTGGTCGAGCCAGAACGTATCGACCAATAAATTGACCAGTCAACTGGGAGGTTGCAGCCCTACACACTAGTAATAATAATCATGAAGGTTAATGATGAAAATAATGATAACAAATAGTGTATGAGCTCTCATGGTGAAGCAAGCCTTAGTCTTACATCATCGCAACTGAAGGGCGGCTGCAGGACTCGGCTGGTTCCAAGATTGTCTCGCTAACCACTTGGTCTAAGAAAGGTCAAATGCCACTAGTAATACCTCCCTCTGAAAGAGACGTACATGGTGACTCCCACAGGCCTCAAGCAAAGACAGACAGACCTGCACACTCATATCTGCACGCATGCACGCCAGTGAACTGACCACCTTGCTTCTGCAAGAAACAACGCTGATGAGTGCTGGGAGTCTAAACCAAAATAAAGGTGCAGGCTAAAAATAAATAAATAAAAAACAATGAGTGGAAAAACACTAAAAACGCTCTGTATACTGGTGGGGAAATGCAGAAAAATGTGTTATCTTTCCTCTATAAGCTATATTTCATTATTTGATGATGAGTTGTAAGATTTTTTTATTTTTATTATAATTTAAAAATGCAGATTAGCGCAGCTTTACATTTCATTAGGAAAATAAATACTAGCTGCAGCCCTGGAAGACTTGCTTGGAGTGGTCAAACATTAAGAAGTTTGGCTCACTTGTCATGTAGGCTCGAATAAAATCTCTGACAGACTGCTGATCGGCCACAAACCCACAGATAACATTTTCTATTTCATGGCACATCTGTTGAGATATGTCGTGAAAGATGTGATTGTATGAAAGAGTGCTTCCACTTTGTAATTTGATCCTTAGGAGCAGGTTTGAGGTGTCAAACACACTACTGCTGTCTCCCTGGCTTGTTAATTTCTTGCTATCCAATTAAACACAAATCTAATTGTCTCAAATCAACACCCTTTGTGTCCTCACCTCACAACTAACTAAGCTCTCGCTGAGGTGTGCATGCATGAGATGAAGAGATCTGGTGTAAATGATAATGTAAATGGTGTACATGTGTGTCACTGACCTCTCTGACTTTGGTTGCGAGTCAATCTTGTTCTCACATTGGTCTATTTTATTTGAGTCAGTATCAGTCCCTTTAGACCATATTGGCTCTTTTGTTTCAATGGAAATATTTGGTACTACGGTGTGCAATAGTATGGACAGAATGTTTATGATGGTGACATGATCCTTTGCTTTAGGGTTCTTTCATATCTGTAGTTTGGTTCATTTGGTGTGGACCAAAGGAAACAAATGATACACAGGCTCTCTTAAAGTGGAAACAAAAAGACAACTTAAATTCAACTATTCATCCTATTAGTGAGAACAGAATGCTCTTCTGTTTTTTCATTAAACCAGTGGGCAAAAGGACATGGAGCAGATTTAATCTGATTCAGATAACTTTTGAAGCAACACCTGCCAGACAACAGTTAGCACAAGAAAGTGTGAATTTTCAAGTACGTTTTAAAGAGAAACCAAGCAAGCTGTGCCCCTGTGCATGCCAGCATTAAGAAAACTTTCATCCAAAGTAGATCAGAACTAACTTGCAAGCACACTAAACAAAGAGCAAAAGATATTTGGACAACTATGCAGTGTGATTTATTTGTATCTGACACATTTACTGTAAACTGACGACTGAAATTACAGTTCAAACACTACAAAGAATTACAGTGTTACCAAAATCCATACCAGAATCACAAATCAAGGGCTGAAACATTTCATTTGATTAATCCATTAGTTGATTGACAAAACATAATTTTTGTTAATTCTGATAATCTATTATTTGGTTAAATGATTGACTTTTAGCATCCCAAAGATTTGCTTTAGGGTTTGATGGTTTTAAATGTAACCTATCTGGGTTGTAAACTGTCAGTTGGACAGAATAAGCAATTTGACAACATCATGTTGGACTGGGAAATTATGATGGCCATTATTCACTATTTGACATTGTTTTAGACAAAAGAATCAATCAATCTTAAAAATGATAAACCAATTAATTGACAATGAGAATAATTATTAGTTTTAGTCCTAAACAAATCCTTACCAATTGGGGTTTGCGAGACCTGAAAGTTTACTTTGATTAGTGCACACATCACATAATAGTTTAATTTACCAATAACTGCAGTCAAAAAACAATCCAGAATCAAATGTATATGAAAATGAGCACTGTAATAATGTTGCCACATAATTCTTGCATTGTCTTGCAACCCTGCCAATATGTATCCCTTTCTGGGGACCCCACCCACATTAGGAACCACTGCTATAAACAAAGTATGGCATGAAATGAAGCGTCCAACAAAATTCTTACAATCAAACTTGAATAGCTGAAAAAAGGACAAAAGGTATGCAATCCCAATGAGTTAAGAGGAAAAACTGACAAGCATCTTCCTGACTGAGCAGTGCAGTGGAGCAGTGGGGCTTCGTAGGAGCTTTGTGCATAAGCTTGAACACATCAGACCATTTACGCCCACATGGAGTGATACATTTTACTGAAAATGTACTCATTAGTATGCATCCAAAAGTAAGTTTTAGTGAGTTCTAGTTCCCCTGTAAGTCCAAGTGTAAAGGTGAGCCTGATTCTGCCTGGTTTACACAGTTAGTGCAGTCACTTGCAAGTCTGAGTCACGGTACGAGTGGACAGTGATGTGTAGTGATGAGATTAATGTAAATTTAATGGCAGGACGTGCTGTTGGCGTAAATAAAAGCGAGAGTCCAAGTAAGTCTAACCTCCAATTTCCACTGGTTGCGGAACGGCTGCGGATCGACTCTGCTGCGTGTCGGCTTTGTGCTCCGCCGTCTGACAACACCCACCAGGTCCAGATTTGTTGCGGAATGGCTGCGGCCATGACTGACAGCTGAAGTCTCAAGGACCCACAAGATCTCACAAATTTATGTAGAATAAAACCACAAAACCAACAACAGTTTGTTTCCATCCAGAGGAACAGAGAAGAAACAACTCTGTGCTGTGTTTTCAAGGTGTAGTGCAGGGAAATATGAGCCGCCGTGAGCACGGCTTATTTTATTTTGAAAAATAACCAGATGTATCATTTTTGTTGCTGATTTGCTGCGGAGCTCTCCGGCGTCCGGCAAAAATATAAGTTCTGCATATCTGCTCCGGAGGGCTGCAGATCGCCAGACCTGGGACGGAGTTGGCACACAGCCACTCCGCAATCTGTGGAAATACACACATTGACTTTAATAGAAACCTAATGACTCCGCCGCCGTTCCGGAGCAGATCCGCAGCCATTCCGCACCCGGTGGAAATTGGGGGTAAGAGTAATGGCTATAGAATTGGACAAACATTGACAGCACCAACCATGTGCTGGTTGTGATTTCCCCAAAAAAAGCCAAAAAACTTCCATCAGAAGTGGTTTCTAGTTTTAGTGATACTCTCCTCTCCTGCTTTTCCATTTCTCTTTCTGCATCAAGGCTGTCTCTTTTATTGAGTGGTGTTATGAAACCCATCTACATTCTTAAAGACCTCTCAGGTGAGTGCTGGGGTACAGGGAAAGGTGTGTTACTATAACAACTGAGTCAAAAGAGGAGTAGTCTGACTTTTGACGTTAACAGTTGAGTCAGACTGCAGGTTTGCCTGTACTGAGGAGACCTTTCCCTATAAAGCCTAACTTATTTTGCTTGTTTTTCCTTTAATAGCAAGGCTTTTCTAACAAATCAATGTTGTTATACAACAGGTAGTCAGATAGTTCCTTCCTTCTGCGAGCAAGCTGCCAGCTGCATTAGCTGATACTTACGCATTTTCATTCTCTGTTTTCCAGCAAGGTTACATAACCCCAGGATTCTCTCCAAAGATTAATGTGGAACTGGCAACACATAAAAACTGGAAGGAGTTATGCAAAGATAAATGTTTATTCATCTAAATTTGAGCAGGGCTAACTCAGGGCAACTTGGAGCTTTTTGACTAAGGTAGTGGAAAATTTTAGCTCTGATTACCCAGATGGCAGCAGTATTCTTTCATGGTAAAACTAATGTAACACATCAATGGTGGTGGTGTGTGGTGGTGTGTTATCCATGAAAGCCAGAAACAAAGTTCCTCAAATTATCCCAAGAGATGCTACAAGACATCTGTAAAATCTGTATTGCTCGGACAATTTGTTTCTTGTAGTTTTGTGTGTGTGTGTGTGTGTGTGTAATAAATACCTTATTTATTGATATGATATTTCAATAACAATCCAGCCCACTACATTGCTAAGTGGCTCATGCTAATGCTTGGTGGCTAAACCGTACGGTACCGTTTACAACTATGATTAGATTATTAAACTATGTTTAATCCACAAAGTTATTTTAGTATGATGATGTGATTTGCCATGTAACAGTTGTATGGATAGTCAACAAACTTAGTTAGTTAGTGCACCCCGGTTCGCCTTATTACCAGCCGCTAAAAGACTGGCAGATGAGAGAGACTACAGCCCCGGAGAAAAAAGAACAGCTGTGTGTACTAAATTATGCCACAAATTCAAGCATGCAGTTCATGTCAAACTATAGCAATGGGTCTTCTGCGCTTATACTATTGAATGTTTGTTCAACATAAATTGGTACAAACAAATACTTTGGGTTTTCCACAAGGGAACAACAAATGACTTGCCAGTGTCGGTATTGATATACCCCCCTTACTAACACAAAGATCCCCCTCCTCGTTCCCTCATCTGTTCTGCAATGACGGACATACAAAACATTGTGCAACATCCAAAGGGCACCAGTTTAAATAATCCCAGCACACACACACAATCTCACTTGTAGAAATACTGATTCCAAGTACTTTGAGCTGGAAAGCCCCATATATCTTGCACTCTTTAGCAGACCTGTGTACCAGTTCCTCTCTCCCCTTTGGCCTTGATTGCTGGCTCAAGTTGGACCTTTATGCTTTCTGTACACATCATTTTAACAACAGCTGACAAAAGTGAGCAGGAAACATATAATTGAGAAATGACAAAGACACCTAGGGACACATTTGATCCCTTGACAGTGCAAAAGTGAACATTGGACAAGCTGTCATCAGCCTTGGTTATGTGGGTGTTTCATGAGAAGTAAATGAGGCATGCTGCAGTGCAACACACATCCCTTGAATAACTAGGTACCCAGGGATCACTCTCTCTCTCATTTTCCATTGCAGCTTGCCCTCTAACAGAATATTAACATTATAGATCAAGCTTCTGTGGTCTATCTGGAGTCTCTTCTCTCTCTTCAAAACAAGCATTGCAGTCTGCAGAGCAACAACTAGTACATGCAATCAAACTTTGCATACTGCACACACCTCTTTAGGTCCTTAGCTTGATGGTTAATTGTGCTGGCCTTAATATGCAACAATGTCGGTGGATTTATTAACAAGATAAATATGTGTGTGGTTGACAACAGGGTATATTTCACATTAATTGGTATTTCAGAAGTCACACTAACTGTTACCAAAATACCCCATTAGTGCTTTTCCTCTCATTTCTCACCTCTTTTTATTTTATCTCTTTTAATATTCAAATCTGTCCATTCACACAGACACACACAAACACACACTTACATCTCTAATGAAGTACTCCAAGGTGGCATGGGCGATGGCAATCCCATCATGGGTGCTTGTGCCCCGTCCCAGTTCATCAAGGATGACCAATGAACGTTCGGTTGCGCGGAAAATAATCTCAGAGGCTTCAGTCAGCTCTTCCATGAACGTACTGCGCCCTTTGTAGATGTTGTCTGTAGCCCCCATCCTGATGACCAATCAGACAAAGAAAAAATGAGGTCAGAGGTCATAAGTAAAAGAATGAGAAAGAGTGATGCTGAGTTTTTGAGATGATGACTGTTTTCAGGATTAGTTTAAAGGCAGACTCTTTTAAGAAATAACATTTTCAAGTTTTCTTTCATTTTTCGTTCTATTTCTGAGCTACTTAAAAAGTCCCATTTTGTAAAATTGAGATTTCAAAGTATTTTTTAAAATTATTATAAAGTCGAGGTGGTATAAATAAATGCTCAATCCACAGAGAAATGTTTGGAGCCCCAGAGGTGGGTGACATGGAGGGGGGGATGAGACAAAACAACATACTGGTTACAAACACTTGACTTTGATTTGCAGGATATTGAGTTTTATTTGCAAGATCCCCCATTATCTCTCTGACATGCTCTCCACCACTCTCCACCTGGACACCTCCAACCCTCACCTCAACTGATGATCTCACAAACCACCTCAACTCCACCTTGTCTACCTCCCTCAACCCTCTGGCCCCCCTCAAAACAAAAACCATCACTTTTAACACCTTTTTTTACCCTGGTACGCACCTGCACTCCAAAAAATTAAACAAACTGGCTGCCAACTTAATTGTCTGACAAAGAAATCAGTCCACTATGAAGCCTATAAACTTCACCTCACTGCAGCCAAGTCTGCCTACCTCTCCACCATCCTCACCGACCCCTGCCAAAAACCCAGAACCCTATTCTTCACAATGAACAACCTCCTCAAGCCTCGGGCCAACACCCTCCCTACCGCTACTCTGGATCTCTACAATTCATTCCTCCACTTTTTTGCTGACAAAAATGAACATTTATCAATCTCTACCCCCTGTATCTGACCTCCCAGTATCTACTCCAGCACCAACCATGGCCCCTCTTCTCCCCATCTTTCGTGGCCACCCAACCCCTCCTCCACATTGTCTCCTTTCCAACTTTGACACAGTTACACCTCCTGAAATCTCAAAATTCATCAGCTTCCAAACCCACTACCTGCTCCCTTGACACCCTCCCTACTCCCCTCCTTAAGTCCTACCTCCCCATCCTATGCCCCTACCTCAAAAACCTCTTCAACTCTTCACTGTCTCTTGGAACTGCCCCCTCTGACTTCAAAACTGCTGCTATCACCCCACCCCATCTCCCACCGGATCACCTACAAAATCATGGTCCTCACCTACAAAGCTGTCCACCATCTGGCACCCTCATACCTCACTGACCTCCTTTCCCCCTACCAACCCTCACAGTCCCTCAGATCCACCTCAGCCAGTCACCTCTCCATCCACAAGTCCAACCTCCGCAATTTCGGGCAGAGGCTTCTCCAAGGCAGCTCCCAGGCTCTGGAACTCCTCCCCCAAGAGATCTGATACCCCTCCCTTTTCATCTGTGCCTGAATCTGGTTTGGTTTTTATATATAAGGTCTTATGTCTAAAATTCAGAACCAGTCCTTTAACATTGTAATGACTTGTGAAACTCTGGTTTCTCCGTCTCTTCCCTTCTGATGCCATCTCAGGTTAATTGAGACCCAGTCATTTCCAAAGTCCCTCTGGGTTTTTTATTTTCCAATTATTCAGGATTTTTACTTTAGCCTAAAGCATCGCAGATTTTAAAAATTAAACACCATTTCTGAAACACTCACATTGGCCTTAATTATCAGATGGAATGTGTTTCAAAATTTCAGCCCAAACAAATTAAAAACAAACTTGAACAACTATCAATTGTTCAATCACTATGTATTTATTCAATCAGGTCTTACAAACAGAAAACAGATGCAGACTTCCAAATGTTATTTTATGTCTGTAAACCTCAACAATATTGACAATGAATACTTTGCAAGCAAAACCTTGATGTGTGGCTGGGTGTTTTATTTATTATTGAACTGAGAGGATGCCACAGAAGAGGTACCTACACTATGTGACCAAAAGTATGTGGACACCTGAACACTACACCCAAATGAGATTGATGAACATCTCATTCCAAAACCATGGACATTAATCTGCTGCTATCGCTTCCTACACAATAATACAAAAATGTCCTTGCATAAGGCCCAATTTGTAATGAGAAACCATTAAATGCGTTCACTAGACAGCCTAAAAGAGAAGTAATGAATTCATTGGCAAACACATGTAAGTATAATTATGGTTGATGATGTTACAATGTCACCTGAGGAGGCCAAAATTGAGGCTAGAAACAGAAAATCAAAACAACTCCAACAGTGGAACGAGACTACATTGAACACTACTGATGATGCCACAAGTAAAGTCCTTGGCAACACATATTTACTTGTTACAGAGATACAATAACAAAACACTGAATTCTTCACAAGCCTCAAAGCCAGTTTGAGAGCTCCTCTGATGCACCGATACAGACCGACAGACAGAGCAGAGACACATCTATCTGGTAGTGAGCTTTTCTCACCTCTAAATCTGTCTTTTACTGTCCTGATTGTCCTTCAACACAGTACAGTAGTATCAATTAACCACTGACAGGAGCCTCTAGCACATAAGTTACCATGGTTACACCACATGCCACATAGGAAAGGGGCTGTGGCAGACATGCTGCTGCATTTCATTAGCCAATTTATAGTGTGTGTGCATGTATGCCAAAACTCAGAGGAAATTATGACAATCCGATCTATACTACGTGGCAGGAAGGACATACAAAATCAGATGAATATGCACTGTTCACTGATGAACGGATGTACAGGAAAAATACAATCCACAAGATGGGTGTCCTGCTGCTCTGCATTGAATCCCTCCATTTCCACCAAATATTGCCCGGTTGTTTTCGTGTATTAATACATTATGACATCATAACTCTACTCTAATAAATCAAAACTTCTTGTTTTTTATGGCAGAAAACCAAAATCCAAGCCCTACCTCAATGACAAACACTATTACAAACATGAAAAAATCTGAAAAAAAATCTATTTTCACTTTGAGGAGACAGGAATGAAGTTTAGTCTTGGCTTTAGGATTCAAACTGATGTCCTAAAAAGCTTAAAGACAAAAAAATGAAGGCTTCTCATCCCTCTTTATGTTGTTCCACCTACAAATCTGGATTTTGGTCAATATTGTTTTTTCAGTTTTATTGGCAGATTTTATTTTTTGTTTACTGAGGCTTTCATTTGATTTGCAAAATTAGCAACCTTATTTTTTATGTTTGATTTGTTTTGCCTTTGTTGGTCAATTGATGCTGTATGATTTGAAATAGTTCTTTATTTTTATAATTGTTTCATGTGGACACCAGAGAACTAATGACCAATTTGTTAAATGGAAATCCAAATAAAGAATACAACTACACAATAACCCATCTTCTTATCTAGATCAGTACAGCAGGAAGATCAACACAAGGCATTTGTTAATCATTTAGATTTGTCCTTCCAGATAATTTCTGCAGCGTTAACTCCACACAGTCCTACAGAACACTAAAGACCTAACCTGCCCTGCTTGCCGCCTACAAGATGGCATAGGCACTCTGACACTGCAGCACTATAAAACCCGGAGGAACGGATGAGTCGATTTAGGATGCAACATTTTTTCACACGCTCAACATGTTTCACAATGCTGTACAACACCCACCAAGGTGATGGCTACACACTGTTACACAGAGACACATTGGCACCAAAACACTCACCATCGTTTGTGAGGTATTTCTGGATATTAACAACATTTCTGGGACACAGAAAAATAAAATAAAAAATGTTACTGCATTTTCTGAGGGGAGCTTTAGTAAACACGCTATAATCCCTGCAAGGACTCCATGGTCGATTAAAGGTCCTTTTCAAAACATGGTTTTACATTCTGCTTCCTTTTGCTGTTTCCATAACAACCATGAAGGGATAGAAGAATGTGCTCTATAACCATCTATAACCTTCAGGACTATACCAACAATAAAACACACACACACACACACAGCAGCTGCATACAGTGCTGCTCATAAGTTTAGGAACCCATTAAAAAAAAATAATCTTTTGGAAATTGATCTTAATACCTTAATTAAAAGAAATAGGAAAAATCCAACTTTTAAGGACACTAATTTTCTTTGTGAATGAATAATGTATTGTAAATAAATAAATGTTCTTCCTTAAAATACAGGGTGCATAAGTATACACACCCCTATGTTAAATTCCCATAGAGGCAGGTGGATTTATATTGAATTTGTCCATCTTTTTTTTAATTAAGGCATTAAGATCAATTTCCAAAAGATGACTTTTTAGTTAACTTTGGCATTGGTTCCTAAACTTATGAGCAACACTGTACCTGCACATACACATCTGTCAGCTGCCAGGAAACACACACAAGCATGCTGTCTTACTCTGCTTAAGTCACACACACGCGCAAACACACACACACAAAATTATGCTAAAACCACTGAATGGCATATTTGTAAAAATGCTGGCGTGGGCTGGAAAATAAATAAAAAGATGACTCTGTGAGGTGGCACACTGCTTGAAACAAATCCACAGATTATTCACTTTATCCTCACTGATAATCAATCATCTGGATCAGTTCAGAAAGAATAACCCATTAGACAGCTACGCACCATTTCATTACCCCTAACCCACAGAGTCTGCTTATTCTACTTGCAAGCTCTCACTCCATGTCTCTCTCCCCTCTCCCTCATAAACATACTTCTTACACTCACAAGATGAAGCAATTCCCACCGCTGCGTCTGTTACACTTGACACAGCAGTGTGAATTGATTGAACGCTTATTATCAAAACAGATGCTTCTCAGGAGCTCAGTGATAGAGAGAGGCTAAGCAGTCCAATTAGAAACAGATGGAATGATAGAGGTAAAGAGGAGGTTAGGGGAGGACATCAGATACTATGTGGGTGCATTTTCTCTGTGGACATCAATTAGCTCCTTAGTTGCATTTTCCCGGAGAGAAAGAGAATATTAACCTCTAACCGTGCTCAGAGACCCGACTCAACAACAAAAGGGACACACACACGATACTGTATTGCTTTACTTTTGTAGACCTTAACTGACTTAAGTACACTCATTCTCTGAGCTGACGTTGTACTACTACCCTGACCTAAACATGACACTTATTACTCTCTAATTCAAAGTCTTTTCTTTGTTTTTTTTGACAATTTTTCCCAAAAAATAGCTAGGTTTTTTTAAGGTTCAGTTGGGTCTCCCTGGTGACGTAGGACTTTAAATCCACAACAATCCTCAGTTTGAATCCAGCTGGTGATGTGTCTTGCATGTCACTCCACAGCTCTCTCTTCCCTCATTTCCTATAATCTCTATCAACTCAGTTATATAAAGGCATAAAACGCCCTAAAAACAGAGATCAAATGATTTCCACTCAGATGTCCACTTATGTCCCCATGCTCATAAAACATGTAATTTCCTGGTAGAAGAAGACATTAATTATCTTAATTTACAAAGAAAATGAATCATGTTTGTGATGAGGACAACTTAGCAATTGTTTGAAACAATAGAAAGTGAAGAAAAACATGCTTCTCATCGTCTGATTATGTCCTTCAGGTTTAGTAAAGAAATGTGTTGAACTACGGTATTTTGCTGGCTGTATTTCAAAAGATTTTGGTAGTATTTATTTTTTTAAATCAGATTTACAACCTTTTTATTCAAAGTAAACGTTGAAATAATTTCTTCAGAATACATTTACAGTATATTGTTGTTTTTATTCATAATCCCAAATAATGTGCAATATGTTTTTTTTTTATTATTTGGTTAGTTTAAATCTTTAGTTTTCAGTTTACAGGATGATAAAATATATGAAGTGTACTGTCTACAATTATAAATCTGAAGTTTTAGGATGAGTCCCTGACTTCTGTCCACCCAACCCCACATTCTACTAACCCTAAACTTAAATCCTGATCATAAAGTAGACCTTTAGAACCAGCCAAAATCACCTCATTACACTAATATGAAGTCTACAACTGCCAACGGTTTCTTTCAAGGATAGAAATCAGAATTCTCTCTCTCTCTCTCTCTCTCTCTCTGTGTTTGCTGACAGGTCTCTGGCACCCACTCCGTTAATACATAAGAACATGCTTAAACCCACAAAAAATGCAATTACACACATCTGCAAGTCATTAGGTCTAATCACATGTGCAACAGAGGCAGAATACCAGAAACCAATGAGTATATTGGCCTGGAAACTATTCAGAGCTGACTGCTACACTCATCATAATGAGATAATCATCAGCGAGGAACAAAAGGACCTTCTACAACAAAGTCTTATTGTCTGATGTTTCCTACGATACAGAGCTGCATCGCACAGAACCATGAAAGAACAACTCTTGTTCATCTTTTCTTTCACACAACTCCTCTTGTGTGCTTAAGTAACTAAATAGGATTAGTGTGAGTGTCAGTTAGTTAGTGTCAGTAAATTCTAGAAATATCTCGACCATGTTACAGACAACGAAGTTGACACAAGGAGAATGAGGTGTTACGGGGGAGAATGAGATTTCTTTTTGTTTTACGGTTGTCTCTACCTTTTGTTTGTTCAGTGTTGTCATGGTCACTATTCTGGTCTTACTGTCACGGAGACAAAGCTAGAAAACATCACTCAGATATCACTTCTTGAAAGAGAGAAACACTGTTGCTCGTTGCGTCACTTTTACATTATGGGTTAGGTATAGATCAGTATTTGTATGTATTAATTGTATACATTTTAATTTGTGAATGTGTTATTGTATATCTGTGTCTTATCTTTAATATGCTTGCCAGCTGCATCAAATTGCTTTTATTCATCGTGTGTTTCTGTATAATCCACACTGCTTTATTAAGCCAAAGTACAAGTTAGAGGATTCATAGTGCTTTTCACCCAACTTATAAAGCATTAAACCTTTCTCATTTAACTCTTGCAGCTAGATGGAGATTTTGCTGTTGAATTTTATTAAATGTATTTATTTAATGCACAGCTGACTGTGTAAGTGTAAGTAAGCATGAAAACCTATTTATATGTCCTATCCATCATGACTTCCTATGTTCACCTCTGCTCCCTCTGACCTCTTTAAATTATATTTTAAAAAATAAGTTTGATAATAGTAATAAATATGAGTCCAATGAGTTAATAAATTATCATTAATAATAATAATTATTATTATTATAATAAAATCAAACTGACCACAAATAAATTTACATTTGTTATACACTTATGAAACAAATACGTTATATCCAGTATCAAAGTCAAAGTCAATGTCGGACACCGTAGTTTTCTCTGGACCCCTGCCAAATCTAACCAGTGATGACACGTATAGCCGCATGTCATCATTTTGCCGCTGGCTATCGAGGTGGTGTTAAAATATTGATGTGGGCTTTGTAACTTACTTGCAGACTTTCTGGGGAAGATCTGGTCATATTCGGAGAGACAGTATTCATTCCACTTGGGATTGAGCAGCTCTCATTTCTAGAAGTTTATTAGTGGACCTAATCCTTGACAATCCAGGGACCAGGAGGCAGAGTCACAGTCTAACACACTTCTCTTCCCTTCTATTTCAGCAGTTACCCACCCAAAACCTTACGCAGAGTCGCAGTCTAACACACTTCTCTGCTCCTCCATTCCAGGAGTTACCTAGTCAAACCCCCATAGTGACTGCCCCCGGGTCATTGAAATTATATAAATCAGAGGTAAACAGAAGAGGAGCTGTGCATGAAAACCTCATAATAATTAAAACCACAAGTGCAATGGTGCAACAGGAGAATTAAATGTGGACTCTTAAACATCAGATTTCTTTCTTCTAAAGGTGTACTAGTAAATTAATTAATATCAGATTATAATATTGATTTATTTTGTCTTACTGAAACCTGGCTGGGTGATGGAGAATATGTTAGTCTAAATGAATCCACCCCTCCCAGTCATTTCAATACTCACATTCCTCGAGGCACAGGCCGAGGAGGTGGAGTTGCAGCTATCTTCGATTCTAGTCTACTAATCAACTCTAAACCTAAACTAAATTATAACTAATTTTAAAGTCTTGTCCTTAGTCTTTCACACCAAAGTTGGAAATCACTGCAACCAATTCTATCTGTTATAGTGTACCAAGCACCTGGTCCATATTCTGAATTCTTATCTGAATTTTCATGTTGCAGAGTTCAGGGAGGACATACATGGGAAAGATTGACATCTATTCCTTCCAGTTAAAACTAGATGTTATGAAACTGGCCTACCTGTTTAGCCAATAAGAAGACAAATTGATTAACTGAAATTGGAAATTTAAACTCTGTGATGGCTGCAGCTGTGTCAAAGCAAAAATAGGGCCTTAGTTATTGCATTTCACCATTTCATCAATTTATAATACTTATGTAATACTTAATAATACTTATTTCTATGAATATATGTATATAGTTATTTCAAGTATGTGTGTGATTGATGTGGATGTGTTTTTGTATTTGAGAAGTTTTGTATTTTGCACTTTATTGGCTTTTCTTCTTAAAGGACATAAGAAAAACGCACAGACATATCTGTAGAAATAATGTCATAAAATATCTATTTTCTGAGTGTTTTTCTTCTGGATTTTTTCTGTATTAAGTTGAGACATGTGGCAAGGGTACTAGTTTTGTGTGTAGCCCATCTTATATGTTCACAGTAGTGTTTTTAATCATTTTGCAGATGCTTTACTTGGACGGAAATAGAAATTCTCTATTCTAACCTCTTTAGCTCTGTGTCATTAAGGCCTAGAATCACACTGGCAATAGAAACAAAAAATTGAGAGTGTTAACTTCCCAATGACCTCATCCCAGAGGGCCAAAGTATATGGGAACTGTATCACTTTTCTTTTGGTAAAACATTTAGACGAGAAAAGCATGTATTTTCAAGTGTCTCTAAAGAAGCTGGTTTAAGTCTTATTTATCAGATCGATCTCAGTCTGTACATGTTAACGATGAATCCTCCATGCACGCCAAAGTTAGTCATGGAGTCCCACAAGGATCTGTGCTCGGTCCAATCCTGTTCACTTTATATATGCTTCTTTTAGGCAATATTATCAGGAAACACTCCATGAACTTTCATTGTTATGCAGATGATACTCAATTATATCTATTGATCTCCGTAATATTGCAAAAAAATCAGGAAAATCCTGTCTAAAAATGATGCAGAAAAACTAGTCCATGCATTTGTTACTTCTAGGCTGGAATACTGCAATTCTTTATTATCAGGCTGCTCGAAAAAGTCCATAAAGACTCTTCAGCTGATCCATAATGCTGCAGCAGCAAAGAGATCACATCTCTCCTGTTTTAGCTTCTCTGAATTGGCTTCCTGTAAAATCCATAATAGAATTTAAAATCCTCACCTACAAAGCTTTTCATGGTCAGGCACCATCTTATCTTAAAGAGCTTATAGTACCTTACTACCCCACCAGAGCACTGTGAATCAAGGGTTACGTGTGGTTCCTAGAGTCTCTAAAAGTAGAATGGGAGCCAGAGCGTTCAGCTATCAGGCTAATCTCCTGTGGAACCAGGTTTCAGTTTGGGTTCAGGAGGCAGACATCGTCCCCACATTTAAGAGTAGGCCTAAGACTTTCCTCTTTGTTAAAGCTTATAGTTAGGGCTGGCTCAGGAGAGTCCTGAACCATCCCTTAGTTATGCTGCTATAGGCCTAGAATTCTGGGGGACTTCCCATGATGCACTGAGCACATCTCTCCTCCTCCTTCTCTTCATCTGTATGCAACCTCATCCTATTAATGCATGTTACTAACTCAAAACGTCTGTTATCATTTCCAAAATTGTGAGGATCTCACAGGTAGATTTCAATGTGCTTGACCAATACCTGGTATAAATGCTGTCCAGCATGCCCAGGCGGGCCTCAGAGGCTGGGACGTAGGAGCCCATCTGAGCCATAACACAGATCAGGGCCACCTGGCGGATGTAGGAGCTCTTACCCCCCATATTAGGACCAGTGATTATCATAGTTCTCTTGCCATCACCCTGTTAGAGGGGAGGAGAGGAGAGTAACATAGACAGAAGGCGAAGAGAGAGACAGAATAAGACATTTGCATGCTGTCTTGCACAGCTGAGGAGGTGGGTGGATTGAAAGCTTGGCTGCTCTTCCTATTGGCTTGTGCTTCTGTTGCAGAATTAACCTACACCCACTCCAGCACTGAGCAAGGAAGTGTGTGTGGTGCCATGCAAGTCTGTACGAGTGTGTATCAATTGTGTCTGTGTCTTGTTTTAGCACTGCCTCAACGAGTCAGTGAGCAAACAAACATCTGTGTGTGTGTGTGTGTGTGTGTGTGTGTTTACCTGTAGTTCAGTGAGGTTGGGCACATACTGGTTGTGCTCTCCCATCAGTACGTCGATGGCAGGGTGTCTGCCGTCCCTGATCATAATCTGACACTTACCTATACACACCTCTGGCCTGAAACCAGAGAACACACTCAGTAAGTCAGGTACATACAGTACACAACCAATTAAATAGAAACAAACACACACACACACACGCACAGATAAACTGTGGATTCCTGCTATTCTTAAAGGAATAGTTCAACATTTTTGGAAATATGCCTATTGAATTTCTTGTTCAGTTATATGCGAAGACTGGCAAAGTAAGTTTCTGCTCCCGGCCAAGAAATAGCCCGGCACCCTCTACAACCTACAACATATTGTTTTTACTCTTTACAGCTTTGGAGAGAGCCAGGCTAGATTTTTACCGTCTATATGCGTGTGTTTGTGTGTGTGCATGTGTGCGTGTGTGTAAGAGAGAGAGAGTGGAAGAAATGTTGGCATTTTGGCTGAGCACGCTGCTGAGCCTGGTGCACACTCCCACACACAGCCTGCCTGAGACTATAGGACACGACACAAGACACCCACCCACCCACACACAACATCCCACATACACACACACACACACACAATATCCCCCCGCCCCCCCACATACACACACACACACACACACACACACACACACACACACACACACAGAGCAATATTTACAATCATCATGAGAGGACATCACCTGCAATAGTCTCCTTGTTTAGCCACCTCAGCCAATGAAAAGAGACAGTCCATGGTTGCTAGGTGACTAATAGCCCTTTTTATGGTGTGATAGTGCTCCCCAAACTGACTGCAGAGAGAGAGAGGAAAGAGAATTTCAAGACTAAATTAAGGTAAGTGCATACTGTGTTCTGAGCAGACGGTACTGACAGGGTACTTGACCAAAACAGACTAAGAGCTGTGCAGGCATCTCTCTGAACCAGAGACTGACATGTTTAAAGGTCCCATGGCATGTAAATTTAACTTTGTAAGGTTTTTTTTAACATTAATATGACTTCCCCCAGCCTGCCTATGGTCCCCCAGTGGCTAGAAATGGCGATAGGTGTAAACCAAGCCCTGGGTATCCTGCTCTGACTTTGAGAAAATGAAAGCTTAGATGGGCCAACCTGGAATTGTGCACCTTATGAGGTCATAAGGGGAAAGGTTACCTCCACTTTCTCTGCTTTGCCCACCCAGAGTATTTGGCCCGCCATGAGAGAGAGACATCATGGCTTTCAAACGAGGAAAGTGGCAGTTGGTCAAGGTCACACCCCCAGCCTCCACCTTGCCCCCCCTTTCTCCTTCTCAAAAGATACAGATCCAGAAATGGCACATACTAAGGAAAGCTCATTGTAGGACTGGCTCTAGTGGCTGTAATTCTGCACCAAGGCTGAATTTTGGGAAAGAGACTTCAGATATGTTATTAGGGGACCACTAACGTCTACAGTGGGGCTCGAATGTTTGGGTACCCCAGGTAAAAGTTTGTATTAAGCCAAGAAAAGATGGGAAAATCTCCAAAAAACATAAAATGACAGATTAGACATTCGTATGTCACAAAAAAAAAAAAGTTAGATTTTTTTTATTTCCATCATTTACACTTTCAAAATAACAGAAAACAAAAAAATGGCATCTGCAAAAGTTTGGACACCCTGCAGCATGCACCGCCCCCTTTGGAAAGTTGAGACCTGACAACGTCATGGATTGTTCTCAATCATTGTCTGGAAAGACCAGGTGATGTCAATCTTAAGGTTTTAAATGCCAAGCCTCATCTGACCTTGCCCCAACAATCAGCACCATGGCTTCTTGTCTAGAAAACTGAAACTGAAAATAGTTGACGCTCACAAAGCAGGAGAAGGCTATAAGAAGATAGCAAAGCATTTTCAGATGCCAATATGCTCTGTTCTCGGAATGTAATTATGAAATGGCAGTCATCAGGAACAGTGGAAGTTAAAGCCAGATCTGGAAAATATCAGACAAAACAACTCGCAGGATTGTGAGAAAAGCAAGTCAAAACCCACGTTTGAATGCATGATCCATCCAGAAAGACCTGGCAGACACTGGAGTTGTGGTACACTATGTCCTCACCACAAAAGTCAGCGTTTGAAGTTTGCAAATGAACATATAGACAAGCCTGATGCATTGTGGAAACAAGTTCTGTGGACCGATGAGGTTAAAATAGAACTTTTTGGCCGGAATGAGCAAAGGTACGTTTGGAGAAGAAAGGGCACAGAATTTAATGAAAAGAACCTCTGTCCAAGCATGGGGGTGAATCAATCATGCTTTGGGGTTGTATTGCAGCCAGTGGCACAGGGAACATTTCACGAGTAGAAGGAAAAATTAATTCAATAAAATGTCAGCAAATTTTGGACGCTAACTTGATGCCATCTGTGAAAAAGTTCAAGTTAAACAGAGGATGGCTTCTACAAATGGATAATGATCCTAAACACACCTCAAAATCCATGGTGGATTACATCAAGAGGCGTAAACTGAAGGTTTTGCCATGGCCTTCACAATCTCCTGACCTCAACATAATTAAAAATCTATGGATAGACCTTAAAAGAGCAGTGCGTGACAGACAGCCGAGAAATCTCAAAGAACTGGAAGACTTTTGGAAGTAAGAATGGGCGAAGATACCTCAAACAACAATTGAAAGACTTTTGGCTGGTTACAAGAAGAGTTTACAAGCTGTGATACTTGCCAAAGGGGGCAGTACAAGGTATTAACTCTGCAGGGTGCCCAAACTTTTGCAGACACCATTTTTTTGTTTTATGTTATTTTGAAAGTGTAAATGATGGAAATAAAATCTAACTTTTTGTGACATATTATACAAATGTCTAATCTGTCATTTGATGCCTTTTGGAGATATTTCCATCCTTTCTTGCCTTCTTTATTCCACATTAATACAATTTTTTACCTGGGGTGCCCAAACCTTCGACCCCACTGTATATAAAAGCATCCAAAGACCACCATGTCATGGGACCTTTCAGCAGATTTTCATTTTAGTTCATGATGAACTGTGTGTGTGTGTGTGTGTGTGTGTGTGTGTGTGTGTGTGTGTATGTGCGTGCGTGCATGTGTGCGTGTCAGTCATACTCAAGAAAATTGGTCCACTCCCTCTGGCAGTCCAGTAGAAGCTGCTCTCGGAGCTGCAGCAGCTTCTTGTAGCACTGCGCCAGGAAAGGAGAGTGATACCTGCTGACTGCCTTGGTGCTACAGAGGAGAGGGGATAAGAGGTGAGATAAAGGAGCAGAGCAAAGAATGAACGTGTTAAATACAATACAGTAAATACATATGACATGTTACATCAGTGAGTGCTGCAACTGTTAGCCACTACAACTGCCCTAAAAAGAAGCATGACCATATCAGCAATAGACTTATTCTTTTGCTGTATTTTTTATTTGAATATTGCTTGAAGATGTAAAATTATCTAGTGGTTTTGTGATCCTCATGAAGGATTTGCAAGTAGTTCACAGCTTCTCATCGAAACAGAACGGGAGCCGGCAGTTGCAACCAGCTCGCTGCTTTCTAAAAAAATGGATTCTGTCTTTTCATCGTCAGCATTAATTGATTTTTCCGACACTTGGGCCCAGCTGAACAACACTGATATATTATCAACATATAAAGTTGTTGCTGAAAACGTATTAGCAAACAGTTGCCTATTTATACATCCAGCAGACACGGAGCAATATTGGGTTTCCAGCCACTTGACGAATGAAGGTCCAATATTCACTTTCCATTTAGCTCTCCTGAGGGAAATATCTGGCTCTTTAGATGCTAAATGCTCCACAGTGTTAATCAGCTAGGTGTTGTCAAACTCGCGATTGGTGCTGATAAGTGTTATGGCTGAAAGCAGCGGCATGCATCTGGAGGTTAAGAAGAACAGTAAGAATGAACCAAAACAGTAGAGCTTTTAACCATAACACATAAACAATGAGCTAAAAGACGTTAAACGCTCTACAGAGCTGAGGGCAACTTTAGTCTGTAGGTTTATCACTGTGAGGGACTTTTTTCACATTACACAGGCTGTTGATCCACTTTTATTACAAACGTTGATGCGTGCAACTTCAAACTATTATGGGACAAGTGTGTGTGCGTGCGTGGCAACTATGAGCTCACCTGCTGATTTTGACCCAGTCAGGTGGAACAGCGGACGTCATCGAGTTCTTCACCTCAATCAGAAACTGACAGCAGCAGAGGAAGAGGAGGAGGAAGATTTTGATAAATAAGACAGGAGTAGACGGAAGAAAACAATGTGTCACTCCTGATTAAAACTGACACACACACACATCATCAGATCATCACTATGACTCAGTCTTCCACCTAAATCAGGCCATCAATCTCCTCCTACCAGTCTTTCACTCTCAGCCTCACACACACACACACACACACACAACGGTACCTCCTGCCCAGAGACGGTTGTGTAGTCGAGTGCTGGGGCCTTCAGTGTCAATCGGATTTCTTTGCGGTGGTCTTGAATCTCGTCGATGACAGTCTGGATCTGATCCCTCCTTTCCTGCAGCACCGGGAAGCCGGACAGATCTGAGAATAGCTCTGTCTTGTTTCCCGACCTCCACAAACACATAGACAAGAGTAATAAATGTGACAGAAGCTGGTAACAAATCATAGTACACATCCAAGCAGCTTGTTTGGAGGGACAGACACACTATACAGAAACATTTCTGAGACATAAAGCTGTTGGTCAGCCTACCTCTTCAGTGGCGTGACTGCAGGCATGTAGAATTACCTACTAAAGTACATTGCATCTTACATTTTAGGCCTAATTTTGCACTACTGTAGTGTGTTTTTTTAAGGTATTCACATAAACATGGACATTCACATACATTAGATGCCTGATGTCAACTTGTTAGACTTATTTCAGGTTTACCACTATGCACCAGTGTTTTGTAATCAACCTGAATGAAAAGAGCAATTAAATCAACTTAAATCTATTGTAGAAGCGTTAAAGAGACATTGATTTCTCCATTAACAGAGATTTTTACATTTTAAGTATACAAACGAAGACACTCTAACTCACTAAATGTTTATATACAAATGAGGTCTTTGGTTGCTCCGGATCTATGAAACAAACATGCAAAATAAAGTCTTGACAAAAGCTGCTACAAATCCTCCTTTTCTTAATTATTAGATAATGATAATACAGTACAATCAAACAGCAAGTTAATTACCAAGACAATCTTTCCAAAAAGCTAACTGCATTATTCCAAGCCCTCCACTGGTGCAGAATAACTTCGTCAATAATGAACCTTAATAAAGTTTTGATAATCAAGTCACTTACTAAGCAAAAATTACAAATATTGGCTGGTGTTAAAATGTGACAATTTGCTGCTTTTCTCTGTTTTACATCATTGCAAATAGAAAATATTTGGCGTTTGGACTTGATAAGAAATTGTCTGACATGTTATAGACTAAACAATGAATCAGTTAATTTAAGAAAAAAACAATATATTGATCAATAATGAAAGTCCTTATCCCCATATCTACCAGACAGTATACAACAAAGCAATTTAAATGATAAAATATTGCCTCATTAACCACATTCTTTTGTAATGAACAATAATGACAATTGAGATAAAGCAAGGACTGTCACATTCTGAGTATCTATACTCTATCATTACCCATAAGCTTTGTTCAATGGCAGTAAGAAGCTTTGACAATAAATCACAGAATAAAAGTGTTAATCCTAATGGTCGTTTTGTGTTTTCTGGAGATATCTCTGTGCTCTTATTTTCAGGGGGTTTTTTTGCACCACGGCTCATGCAAAATACCCAGTCCCTCCTGTTTACCTATACCTATTTCTCATGCTGCTGGATACTCACTTGGCCGCCTTTTCATTGAGCACCTTAAGGTGGCTGTGGGCTGGAGCCAGCAGGTCAGGAGTGTCAAACAAGAGGCCTCGGAGCAGTGCAGAGCTGATCTGTGACTGGATAGCTGGGAGCAAGGCCTGCAGTTCATTTCCCAGGCGAGACAGGCTACTGCTAATGAGGTAAAACTCCTGCGTGGAAGACTGGAACGAACAAACAAACAAACGCGCGCACGCAACACAAGAAATACAAGTAAATGGTTGACCAATCGTTGGTTAGGTGGTAAAGGAAGCTTCAATTGATCAGAACATAATGGTCATTTATAAAACTGAAATATGAACAAAATGCAAATCTTTTTTTCTTTTGTGTATATACTTGAGTGTGTGTTCTGACTTACTGGGGGGATTATGTAAACCAGCGAGATTAGAGAAATTAGGTGATGACCAAAGGCTCCGATTGACCTATTTTGTGTATATTTGGGTAATTGATAATCTAACACAGCTGCTTTTGTTTTGTGTTTCCTCAACATCAATGTTGCATCTTTAAACATAAAAACAGTGCTCATTTCAAATGAAATCAAGACAATGATTAATCAATGCTCTGCAAGGAAATAGCTCAGAAGAGAGCCAATATTGACGATTGTATATTGACTTGAATGACTTTAAATTGCCATTAGGGATGTCACAGTATAGTACCATGCCATGAAAGGTTAATGTGAGTCACACTGACAATGGTTTATGGTATTAATCACATGCTGCAGTTTTAATGGTCCCCCATGTCAGCAGCCCCTGTGATGCTCTTTTATGAACCCAGACAGTGACTGCAGAGCATAAGCGTGCCCTCCCTCCCATTATGTCAATGGAGCCATAGAGACACAGGCCATTACACACAGGCACATTTAACTACTGATGGGCAAAATGACAATTAAGGCCCCTGTGTGTGTGTGTGTGTGTGTGTCTTCAGTGAAATGTGATCGTTTTCTTTTAACAATATATAAAAAGAGTCAAAGTGTCGAACATGAGCTCAGACCAGAGTGACACACACACAGAAACACACACACACACACACACACACAGCCGTCTGACATTTCAAAAATGGGACCGATGGGAAATGAGATTGTGTCAGACAATCAGGTAAGTGCCACTGGGGTGATTGCTCCCTGTTGTTAATCAAGAAGCAGGCCATAAAAGAGAGAGGAATTGGATGACAGAAACAGCGAGAGGAAATTGTCTTGGTTTTCATTTTTATGCAAAACTGCAAGAAAAGGGAGATCTGTTGTTTTACTGCCTTTGTCAGATTTTTATAGTTGGGCATATTTTTTCTAGCAGTTTTTAACTGTGTCACTACATCCACAGATCTCAGATGATGAGTAAAATGTTATCATGACTGACAGAAAGGATTACCAGTTCAGTTCTACAAAAATAAGGCCAATGTTGTGAAAAAAGAGATTTGGATTTTGATGGGGCTTTTTACTTTTTTGTGGTATATGCTACAGATGCCTCTCTCCAGGTCGGGCAAATGCGACAGCAGGGATTTGATGGAATTTAATGTGAGAGAGTGCGACTCTAGGATCTCCTGGACAGCATCCTGCCTCTCTGAGATAGACCTGTGGGTTGATGAGAGAAAAAAGGAGAGAAGTAATTAAGAAGGGAAAGAAAGACATTTGGAAAGTAGATATAAATGAAGAAGAAAAAGAAATCAAAATGTTAAATCCCAGTCCCCAAAAAAATACTAATATTTTCTTATTTGAAGAGCTGAATGGGACTTAAATGAAAGGCACTGTACATTTTGAGCTTAGGTCAAATAACTGCTTAATTGGCACTAATTAGCATTTTGATAAAATCAGTGATGTGCCGAAGTTTGCAAGTAGCCTGAACAACATAAAGCCAACCATCTATGAAGGAAGTGAAAACAGTGTTATCTACATTATATGTTGAATTATTTTTGTGATATTATTTTTAGTAGGTTACAGTATCGTTAGGGTGTCCTTTCTGGTGTTGGATTAGATGTGTATTACTGGAGTATTAAGATGTGTGTATTAGTTAAGAGCAAAAAACCTAAGCAGTATTTTTTACAATGTTGCCAGCTAAAACATGAAAGAGTATGTAGTAGCAAGTGTTAAACACCAGTAATCTCCTGATTTAGATTACACAAAATGCATTCCATTAAAAGCACAAAGAAAACAAATTTAGTCTGTGAACATAAACTGCTGTGTGTGTGTTTTGTGTGTGTGTGTGTGTGTGTGTGTGTGTGTGTGTGTGTGTGTGTGTGTGTGTGTGCGCACGCACGTTTGTGTCATGTGCAGTTGCTCTGTTTGTCTGTGTGTATTAATGTGCCTGTGTGTAATCTGTGTTTTATCCATGTTAAATTCTGTAGAGGAACTATCTGTATAATCTGAAAGCAGTGCTCAATCCACAGCTTTAATCCCTACACCGTGGGAGGGAGAGGGCCACACATACTCGCACATATATATGGATGATAAAATTACATTTAGAGAAGAGAACTGGAACAGTACTACAATAATATAACTGAGAGGATGTTTGTAGCAAAAGTGGCGTGAGCGTTTTTAATTAAAGAGGTCGCCTACAGGGCGCCCAGATAGCTCAGTTGGTAATGCGGGCCCTGGTTCGACTCCGACCTGCGGCCCTTTGCTGCATGTCATTCTGCATGTCCCTCTCCCCTTTCATTTCTTCAGCTGTCCTGTTAATAAAGGCCTAAAAATGGCCCAAAAATAATCTTAAATAAAAATTTAAAAAAAAGAGTCCCCCCTGCAGACCAAATTTTATGTGCGTTTTCCCCCTGCAGTGTTTCTGAAAAGAGGAAGAACTGGGTGAAAAATAACATTAAGAGCACGGTCTTACACCCTCTCAAACACTGACTTATTTAAATGTGACATTGGAGAATTTGAGTCAAAATATATTTTCAAACATGAGAAAACTAATAGTCTGGTCTGGTCCTGACATGATAATTAATATCAAATAACTTAGCAGTCATTGTACAAGCCTGCTTTCTGTTCCACTGAAACAATAAAGAGAATACAAAGCTGCATGTTCCTGGAAGTGTTGGCCTATTTTGTCTATAGTTAGGACTCAAAGGTAGTACTTTATCTCAAGATTTGTGTAACTGCATAACTGTGTTAGGACTGACAAACCAGGGCAGCATTAGTGAAAATCCTGAGTTTGTTAACCCAGAGATGAAGGGAAACTCTGGATTTTCTCTTCTAGAAAGAACGGTAACTTAAACCCTGGGCCAGGTACTGTAGTAACCGTGGTAAATGACTCTAAAAACCTAAACTGTATTGCTGGCAGGTTTTCTTTAACAAACACTGACTTTCTCTCGGTCTCCTCCCTCTTAGAGACAGGCAAGAAAGTGACCTCACCATGGTTCCGTGATCCAGACAGCCTCACAGAGTAGAAAAACTTGTGCCGTTCAGATTTATTGTGTTGCAATGTGAAACTGAATGACAAGACTAGAGAAAGATGTTGAATCAGAGGTCATCTTGTACTTACTGGGTCAGTGAGGGGCTGGCTCACCCACTTCCTCATCAGTCTCCTCCCAAATGGAGTGCGAGTGTGGTCCAACACCCAAAACAGACTGCCTTTCACACCACCATCTGTCTGTAATTGAAAGACCACACACAAACACAAAACTTACAAGTACATTATTTGAATGCTGAACAAAAAAAAAACTATTATGATGTAATATCTATAAGAAAACAGGTGATGGAAGCCACAAGCAGCAGGTGAGGTGGTTTGAATTGAGGTTGAAGTGCATGTGTGACACACATGCCGCGGCAGCAGAGTCGTGTTGAACTTTTGAGCCGTCACCCACGCAACCGTGACTAGTCACTGAACATTTTCCTGTGATCGGATCGACGTTTAACTCACCCATTCAATTTTTACAGTCCACTGTGCAACCATTACTGCAAACTGATTTCTACTAAGTTGTATAGACATAATCTGGACAGTCTTGACATGTATATAAAAAGTGTTTGCACTGGAAGGTGTCCATCTACCTGGTAACAGCGTGACATTTCTAGCTGGCCTGGCCATCTGTTGAAAGCTTGCCGAAATAGAAAATTGCCCTAACTCTTTTACTAAGTTGAATGTAACAAACATCACGTTGAAGCTTCCTAACTACTACACCTTTACAGTACATTTTTACAGATATACACCTCTGTTCAGCAGTCTCCCTCGGCCTTGTTCTAGCCAGAGTAGTAGAATTGAGACTCTTAATTCAGAAAAATTGAAAAATGAGACTTATGTTCAAGTGGCTGTATCAATATTTTTAAAATAATGCAAATCAAAAGGCCAATGTCAAAACATGATGATGCGGATGGAAATTTCATTGGCTTTTTAGCTATTTAGTCATAAACTTTAGTATTGGACATAGTGATAATTCATGGAAATCCATCCAATAGTTGTCTGGCACTTGATTATGCAGATGTTTCTTTTTGTCAATTAGTATGCACTAGAAGGTTATACAATATGGTGCAGTGTAAACCATTTATCATCTTGTCAGGCCCCAACCCTGAGATGTGCTTTTACCTGATTGTTGAGGATGTCCAAATTCCTGAGGGTGGCAGCACTGAGGACCATAAACTCAGACTCACAGGACAGACGCCGGAATGAGCTGCAGGGAGCACAATATGATTTTAAAATACAGCGGCACAATCAAATGATCCATGTATCGGTTAGGAGGAGATGGAGCTAAACATTTCATTTGAAAGCAGTCTGAAATAAGTTGTAAATTGCAATGTTGTGTATGTATAAGGCGTAAAAACCCATGTTATTCCAAGATTAGGGCCACAATGATTATTTCCACTATCTACTAATCCGACGAATAACCATTTTCAAATGATTGATTGTTTAGTCTATGAAACAATTGCATAAAAAATACTCATCACAACTTCAACTGTCTTGTTTTGTTCAACCAAAAGACTAAAATCAAAGTGACTCAGTTTACAAAGATACATAACAAAGAAAAGCAGCAAAGTTTCATTTGAGAAATTGTAAAAATTTGCCATTTGTCCCTATCTTTGCTTGAAAAATGACAATTATCAAAATAGACAATTACTTTCCTGTCAATCGATTGTCTTATCATTTCAGCTCCAATGGGAACACTGGATAATTACACTTGCATCCTGTGTTGCTAAGTATACAGTACATGTACCTTTCACTCCTAAGAACTCTTTCTAAGTTGAATTCTTGGAGGTACTGGATGAGCGGCCCCAGACAGCAGATCACTTGGCTCTCCAGGGAAGCTACACTCGACAGAGAGCGAGAGCCTGGAGGACATAGACACACAAACATGCCACATATTTACAGGTAAAACACAGCCATAAGTCACAGGCCCACTGTTCAGAAGCATCCACTGATGTTACAGCTAAATGGTTGCCTTGGTCTCAATAAGAGTATGTGAGCCACTGAAGGGAATAAAGAGTAAAACATTAAAAAGAAAAGAGGCACACAGCAGCACAAACAAACACACCTTTCTCCTGGGTGTGGCAGTAGAACTCAGTGGCTGTGTTCATTGCAGAGGCAAACTCAAACTGAGCGCTTTCCCTCTTCTCAATTCTCACTCGGTCATCAGCCTGAGCACTGAAGAGGAACAACATGACAGGTTCAAGAGGTCAGTGGTGCTTGTATGGACAGACAAATGAAGAGGACACAACATCCGATATTGGATCATTTTCCTGCCTGTGAGAGAAATTATTGCTGCATGTTCAACCCATCCTTTTGTTCAACTAGACTCAATGAATGCACACAAACACACGCTTTCCCTGCACCTCCCTGTTGCTCCATTCACTCGCTCAGCGTTGCTGCTTTCAAGGACTCAGTTGCTTTGTCCGCTCTGTTGTTGCCAGAGCAACCAAGGCAAACACGTGGCTCTGGACGCAGTGCTGGAACATTTTTTTTTTCTTCCGTTTCCTAACGCTTGTACCTACACACACACACCCACCCACCCACATATGGAAGAACCATCATCTCTCATCGTTATAAAATTGTGATCTAGATTCACTCTGTTCACGATTTAATTTTCTTTCTTTTTTTTTTTTTTAATTTTTAAATAAATTCATGTTTTGTCATGGTTCATGTGTGCAATAAACATTACACTTTGCGAGAAACAAATCGTGGCAATGTTATCAATTCTAAGCTAAAAAAAAAACGTGATTCATATTTTTCCCCAAATCGTGCAGGCCTAGGCGCAGTGTAGCATTTCTGCAAAACTCTAATTGGACCTAGCATTGCAAATCTGGGTTTAGACAGTCTCAGTCGGTTTTGAGGTTCACAGGAAACTACAAAGCTGAACACTGGTAACAATTGATCCCTGTGTGATGGGACGTGTGAACTTATTTACAACAGTGTTTTGAGGTAAATGCTAATGTCAGCAAGCTAACATACTTATAATGATGATGCTCACATGCTGATATTAAGCAGTCATAATGTTTACCATGTTCCCTTTTTTAGTTGAGCAAGCAAACATTTGCTAATTACCACTAAACACAAAGGACAGTCTGGTGGGAGTATCAGTTATGTAGACATTTGGTCATAATACAAAGTATTGTGCAAATGATGATAGCGCTGGATTAAAAGTCAGAGGACATGATCTGGATTCATCTTTTGGGGACCATGAATGTCTGTTCAAAATTTCATGGCATTCCATCCAACAGTTGTCTAGACCAGAACGGTGGGTCGACAGAAAATGCCATCCATAGAGCTCAAAGCAAAATCAATATATTATCCCTAAGTAGTTCTTCAGCTAACGCTGTTCATGAGGTTTCTGGAAGATCAATATTTTCAAATACCAGTTTTCAGCACTGTAAGCACTACAAATTAAATTCCATTCACCTCCATTGTATGGGGGGGCAACATATAACTCACACCCACATCTCAAAATGTGGGAGATTATATATATATATATATATATATATATATATATATATATATATATATATATATATATATATATATATATATATATATATATATCTCCACCCACAGACAAACACCACAACATATGGGCAAGTGAGAAAATATGTTTCTTTTATAATTATTTCGGTTTAGTTAGTCACTGCAGATGTGAAGGGGTGGGTACTTCACATTGAGCAATTGTTTTTTTCAAACGATGTGATGGTGAAAATTAATCAAAAGCAGGGATTGTTAAAGGTTAAGCCAGAGAGAGAGAGCAGAGGTTAATGTGCACAACAGATTAAGACGCTTGATTACTATCTGCTGCTGTAGGGTGATATAAAGCTCTGAGTACCCACTCGAATCAAGTGTGTGTGTGTGTGTGTGTGTGTGTGTATCAGTTATTGACTTAAAATCTTTCAATAAGTGAGAAAAAAATCAGCCAGTGAGCTTTTCCGTTCTGCTAGTCCCCATCACTGCTCTGATACTGACTCCAGGCTGTGGATGAGTAAAGCAACTAATACTGCACCTAGCTACAACCAACCTCCCAGGGACTCATTACCTGGGGCTCAATGGACACATGTACATCCCGTTGCCAGGGGGCCCGTCTTGTCAGCCAACCCCAGAGACACGGAGGCTGAAGAGTTGCCGTCAGTAGCCACAAAAATCCTACGTTTAAAATGCTCACCTGGGTGGGTCTTGCTTTACTCTTTTTTTATGTGTTGGAGTGACATCACTGTAATGTGAACAGATGCTGATATCCTTCCAAGTGTCATTCTTTTCACTCTAATGAATCGTGATTGAGAAGGAAAAACAAACTAAATCACCTAGAAAAATATCTTGAGTGGTCGCCAGAAGAAGTGATCTGTAACGAGCCTGTGTGAATATTAATTTTGAATTTTCTGTCTGAGCTGAACAGACAAAGCTGCCATGTATTTGTCTAATACAGGCTGAAAATTGAAAGGAGCCTTGTCTCTGAAGAGCACAATGCTAGAGAGCAGTGCTGGTTAAACACAATAATTGGACTGGCCTTTACAGGTCCAGCTCCGCTATAATCACTCAACACGGACTGCTGGAAAAGGAGGTGGGGGGGGAGAAAGAAAAAGAGAAATGAATACAAATGGTCCCAATTTTCCAGAATTAGATTCAAACAGTGGGGGGGAGAAATAAGTAAAGAAAGTATCCACTCAAATAAAAAGAAAGGTGAATAATGAGAAATGTGCACCATCAAGGAGTCAAAGACAAAAAGAGGCAGAAAGTAGCAGATTTCACTCCCATTTATCCAACCATCCCCTTCTAATCTAATCCACTCCGCTCCCTCCCACTCCCTCGTTTCATTTTCATGGCATAATGCAATCACAGGCTGCCTCCAGAGGAACCAGTCCCCACTGGTGTGAACATGCTGGGTGCAGACTGTTGAGAAAGATGAGATGAATGGTGGCACAATAAGAGGCAACAGGTTTCTGGAATTCATCAGTTCATCAATCACTGTCGCTGACCATGTTAGTCTGCCAACGAACAAACAAACTGTTGAGCTCTTTTTGATCTTGTGGTTCACACAGCAAGCTGCGTGCATTGAATGAAAGTCTGCCTTTGCATCAGAGACTTGTTAGTCCAACAAACAAGCTGTCGTACCTTGTGTGTGTATTTTGAGCTCATCGCTGGAAAGATTCCCAACAGTCCCATATGAACATTAGGAAGACATTTTGCTGGCTAAGTTATTCTTTCTGTCCATATTGGCCATTAAAAGATTCCATCCTCATTCACTTTCAACGTAAGTGATCGGGGGGGCAAAATCCAAAGTCCTAATATGCTAATATGAGGCTTCAGCTGCCAAGTGGATATCTTCTAAATTGCAGTGTTTTAAGCATAAAATTACCTCATTGTGTTTACCTGGATACCATTTCCGTATTGAGTTGCCATGGACAAATAGAAAAATTAGGAAATTGTGGATTAAAAAGGCTGCAACAACTTGGTAAGACATCTACTTAATTTGAATAATTACAACCGCTTCTTCTTGTAAGAGCATCCACTAACTGATATGTAAATTGTATGTACATTGTGAAACTAGGATGCATTCGGACTTCCCAGCAGCTGTAGTTGGGAAAAATTGAGATGGACTTTATTTCTTTGGCCCCGAGTAAAATTTTTTAAAAGTGCTCATATTGTGCTCATTTTCAGATTCATAAATGTATTTAGAGGTTGTACCTTACGGAAGAGGATTAGGGCCACTGGTGAAAAATGTATGTGAATTCTGACTTTAATCTCTTTATGTGGTTTCATTTATGAAACAAAATATAAAAAAAACACTATATTTTACACATTGCTCTAGCTCTTCTTTTCACCCTTTGTGTTCTCTGTTTTAGCTACTGAGCGAGGCATCACACTTCTGTTCCATCTTTGTTGGGAGTCGCACATGTGCAGTATTAAGGTAAGGACTACTAGCTAGTCAGTTGCAGAGTATGAGTGCGTGCCACGCTAGCAGCTAGGCGAGCATAATAATGTGTTACAAAATGATCTATGTTAAAGTAGTTTATTTATGATCTTTTTCTTTTACAACTGTCAAACTGAATGAAAAAAGAAAGTTATGTGGCATTCATTGTTTGTGTTTGTTTATGTTTCACAAAGAGTTTAACCTTAGCCAGACCAACAACAAAGACAGAAATCATATCCCATCCATATGGGATAGTAGTATACAGTTATAATAAAATATATGACACACTGGTATCGGACCAGTACCCAGTATCGGACAATACACAAGTTCAGGTATCAGAATCAATATCTGGAAGCAAAAAATTGTATCGGACCATCTCTATTTGCAAAAACATATTTTTGTAATTACATTGCTAAGCAACACACTTTAACCCTTCAGTAACATCCTGTTATGTAGTAAATGGGTACAGCCTGCCCCCTAGTGTCCTGACAGCAGATTACCTGGCATTGGCGATGCTCTGCAGGAGTCTGTGGGTTTCTTCAGAGAGGTTAGAGGGCACAAGGATCTCCACAGGGTTAATCTGTAGGACACGAGCCTCCAGCTCAGAGCGAGACTGACCATCAGGGAAACAGTCCAGTAATACGTCTCCTGTGCTGGGCTGAACCGCCTGCATACATAAACACTTGCATAAAAATAAATGCACACAGGGGCAATATTTTGTTTCTATGAAATAATACCTTCATAATACTCATATAATAATGACTAAAAGTGTTTTTTTTAATAAAAGTTTTACTTCATGTCAAGATGCTCTTCTTACTTCGTAACAACCAGCAAAGTTAACTTGTATTTAATTACTCCAGAATCACTTTATTCTCCTTATCAGGACTGGCTGATATGGATATGATCTTCTAATTCGGCATATGTAATATTGTGATACTGTTATATATTATCTGGGATTCAAATAAGTTTTTTATGATGAAAAAAAAAAAAAGATCAGGAAAAAAAAAGACCAGATGGGAATTTATCCATCCATCCATCCATCCACCCATCCATCCATCGCCATCCGCTTATCCAGGGTTGGGTCACGGGGGCAGCAGCTCCAGCAGGGGACACGTTTTTTTTTTTTGCTAATCCGGGGAACTAAATACCTGACAAATCAAGGACCAACTGAGAGAACTGAGATGGCATTCAAAAGAACTGTTAGTTAACAACCAGTTCATAATATCAAGACTCACCACCAGCCCCACAGTGAGCTGCTTCTTCAGTTTATCCCAACTCTCACTGATACACAGCAAGAAGCTGTCAGGAGGGTCCAACACCACGTCACCACAGCCCCCCCTCCTCCACATCCCCAAGTCTGCAGACCGGGTTCACATCTCAGAAAATCTGTCAAGGACAATGCTTTACAGAGCTGTTTTAAGGACACACACACACACACACACCCACCCACAGATATTCACAGCATATAAGGATACCCTCTCCCACCAAAGTGGACTTGGTGTACAGAGCACACAGCTGACGAGTGAACAGAGCGTTCCTATTGGCCCCTGAGGCCTTGATCGCTGACGTCTCCGTCTGCTTAACCACGCCAACCTGGAAATTAAAGACAATAATGTCAAGATAAGAAACATTATAACTCGACAGCTTTTCAATACGAAAAATATGCAAGATTTATTTTATACTTTGTGTCCGTGGGACACCAAACGCCTGACATGAACAAACAGGCGGTGTGTGGGGATGCTGCATGTCATGAAGTTATGATCCAGGTGACAGACAATATTCAGCTCCTTCGCAGCAACCTGTTCACACACAGAGATGACATCTGTGTTACTTTAAGGGTAATTAAGGCCACATTGAGGGTTCAGGCAAATTAGATTTTGGTCTGAAAGTAGTGCATACAAAACTTGAATTAAGAATAAAGTGTATATATAAAATATTGTTGTTTCCTATCCACTATGACACCAATACAGTGACATAATTGATATATTTTAGATTGATACTGTTAATTTCTTTCCTGCATCATTAACACAGATGCTTTTTCAGATCTCACCTCTGCATCCTCTCCAAAGAACCTGTACTTGTAACCACACTCCACAGCCAACAACGCATCCTTATGCTGCTGTTTCAGCTGGATGACCTGCTGTTCCAGGGGAGTGTATATGCTCTTTGAGTGCCCAGACGGTGCGCTTGAGCCTAACGGGGAACTTCGTTCTGCACTCCTTCTTCCTCTTCCTGCTGCTCTGCCTGACTTGGCAAATTGAGACAAGCGGACCGCCTGCAACAGAAAACAAAACATATTAAATCCCTCTGTCTTTTCAGTAGCAAGAGTTCTCAACAAAAAGCATGAAGTTATCTATTCCCCACTTATACGTGAGAAAAACACTTTACTTCCCTGTACAAGATCATCACTTTAGCTTTTGGATGAATCAGCCCATATTTGGCTGATTTATCTGCCTTGCTCTATTGTTGTCTTTAATATAGTTGGTTCTTAAGAATGCAGTGAATACTACTTGAACTACAAGTCCATATGTTTTTAGCCATGATTAATGATTGTTACAAGATCTTATACTGAACCTAGATGGGGAAATTCACTTTTTGCTTGTGCTTCCCTCAAAAGGTCAGAGGTCAGAGTCAGCTCCTATGGTGCTGCTTTACTCATGGACACTTCAGCACAGCAGACACTTGCCATTGTCATGAGAGCTTAACCCTTCATTCTTGGGCCAACTTGCTGCCAGAAAAGTGATGACAGTGATTTGATGGAGTCAACATTTAAATTGGGTACCTGTTTTGTAGCAGCCAGCATTGAAGTCTCCTTTTCTTTGACTTCCTCCTCTTCATCCTCATGCTCCTCCACTGGCTGCTGAAGACTGTTTTTATGGCTTGCTTCGATGCTTCCTTTATCACAGATTGCACTGCTAACCGTATCACTGGGTTCAGCCAAGCAGGTGAAGCCTTTCAGCTTCTCCAAGGTGGAGGAGCAGAGTCCGGCTGCTCCTCGGCCCGATGTTAGCGTTGTCTCTGGAGTGAGAAGAAATACAAGTTTGCATCAAGTATTATTATAAGGTATATAAATAATTTTACTCTTTTTCATAAACAATTATGATCTAAATGAACTACAGAAAATTTGGTGCCCTTTATCAACAGTTTGACAGACTAACATTGTGTCACATTTATACAGTCTATGGTCACATCAGCCAAAATTAAAATTCTTTTACGTTTTAAACAACCAAAATACATCATGAGCAGCTCAGTCTTAACCTATCCTAAACAACTCACAATAAAAGAAGGGTTTAACATTACTGCACATGCTGTTTGGAAAAATGTGATGTTTCGGGAAGAATGTGTGAGGCTGTGAGTGAGATGGATGAGGGAGGGTTGAGACGAAATATGGGGTTTCTGTTTTTGAGGTGCACACACTCACCTTTAGTGCTCTGACAGGATGCAGGGTCACAGCCTAAACCCTCCACCTGCTGGTCTTGTACAGAAAGCTTGGCTCGTTTTGTTGGCAATCCAAAAGCAATATCAGAGGAAAGTTTCTTCTGCAGTACAAAATCAGTTAAAGTTCAGTAATTAAGTTAAGTACACCTGATCTAAGTATGTATGTGTGTGTGTGTGTGTGTGTGTGTGTGTGTGTGTGTGTGTGTGTGTGTGTGTGTGTGTGTGTGTGTGTGTGTGTGTGTGTGTGTGTGTGTGTGTGTGTGTGTGTGTGGCACACCTCACCTTGCCTCTCGAAAGATGAGCAGGATTTTGGTTAATCCCAGACTGCGTGTTTGAGGGAATGCTGCTGCTCAGACCTCCGAAGTACTTGCTAATGGAGGTCTGAGTGCTGCAGGACTTCTTTAGAGACTTTGACATGATTTCATTTGCTCTTATATTGGATGAATCATGAAAATATTTATAGAAATCTGTGCAAATGGGAAGCTAACCATAGCAAAGGCTTTGGGCTTAGACTGCCCTGGCCCGGTTTTTCAAAACATAGCGGCGCATGTGCTGAGATCACACAGGCGCGTAAATGACGCAGCTAACGTAAAGAGGATACTGGTTTTTCAAAATTAAATCATTTGATTTATGTGGTTAGAAAGATACGAAAAGTTGTTCTTTTTTAGACTGCATTTATCTAGCTGATCTACTGCAAATGAAAACAGAAGCTCATGAAATGGTTGCACTGTCATCTTAACTAGTTCGATCTGGACTAGACGAAGTCGAGTGCAGGATGTTAACATAACATACTTTTCTTCTAACTCTTTGCATGCCATCATGGTAACGTCTACCGCATGGATTTCATAGATATAATACATGTAGTAGAATAATAATGGTCTAATGGTATCTTTTTCCGCTTTTATCTTGAAACAAACAGAATTACTTCCGGTCTCATTATCACGTCTGCATTTCTAGACATAACACTGTCATGTTAGCTATTATAATAATACTAGTAATAATAATATAAGTATCCCTTGTTAAATTTCTTATATTATTGTGCCAAATTATCAAGAGATTATTTTAATTTACTGTAATTATGATGAAATGAGATGATTTCAAAAGAAGTAGGCTAACATGCCTGATTGTTTTAACATACATGTTTACTTGGTGATAGTTGTCAAATTGTTGAGATTTGTTGTTTGTATCACCAAAATGTGTCAGTTGTATTAACAATTAATGAATTAGCAGCATTAAGATTTCAAATGACTATTATCTGGGCGGAATGATAGTCCATTTATTCACAATTTATTGTTTTTTTGCACCATGCCAAACTCATGACGCCATCTGGTAGACTGGCCAGAGGCTGACTAAGGGGTCAGCCAGTAAGTCACTTTGTGTCAAAGTTTTCAATAAGACTTAAACTTCTCAATTTCAGTACCTAATGTCCACTCTATTTCTGATCATTATTTTTATCCAGAGCTTTATTTGTTCCGATGAAGGAGCGCCTGACTATTTCTTGCTGATTTAATAATGTATTTTGAGAACCACAAGAAGGAAGTGAAAGTGCCTTCTTCTGTATTTCTCGAGACAGCAGTGCATGGCTGTCTCTGTGGTCACTTTAGTGGGGACATCATTTACGTCACTTGGGAGGAGGCTTTGTGAGGAAATGCAAATGTTCAAGTTCTGAGAGGAGAAGTTGCTCTCCAGTTCTCCTCTCACTTGGCTGATTAACAATCTGTTTTTCTCTCTATTCACGATGCAGCTTTATGGAGCTCTGATCCTGTTTATGACTCTATCTACAGGTAAGAACAGCTTTTGAATTATGTGCATATGAGTCAATGTAACTTAAAGAAAATAAATGTGTTGATGTTAATACAAGCTATTATAAAAACTAAAATGGAAGTGGTGTCAAAAAGTTAAAAACAATAGTTTGACATTTTGGGAAATAAGCTTATTCACCATAAGAAGGTTGATGGGCCTACCATCTGCCCAAAGCTTGCAAACTGTAAAATATTATGGTAGGTGATATGTGTCAAACTTTATTCTTAATTGCTCGAACCATTGACTTCTTCACTAGTTAACCTCATGGTGTAAAACCATACCACGAAAAGAAAAACTGGCAAAAAATTCTGTTATAGCCCTATTTAGTTTCTAGGGCTGTAACGATATGCAAAATAAAACCGAAATCGCTCAGCTCCACGAACCTGTGTCGCGGAGTGAGAAGGCAGAATCGCGACACACCCCTTCAACTCCCAGAGTTATCCTTCCCGTCCAGATCCAATGCTACATCATTAAATTACTATTAGTATTAGTCCTTTGATGCCTTATCCCGGTTTTGTTTGGTATACATTTAGCTAGCTGTAAATACGGCTAAAAGCGAAAGAGGGGTGCACTGTTAACGCTACACGGAAGTGTAACGTTACGAATGGCCGCTGTTCTGACTCGGGTGTGACTGTTTCCTAACGGTTCAGTAGGCTAATCTGCCATTAGCGTCTTTGGCACCGGAGTTAAGTGTTGACCGGGATGGTTGCTAGCTGGCTGGGGGCTGACTATGGGTGTGCCCGGGCCGGGGCTGTAATGATAGTGAATGGTTGCTAGCTGACTGTGGAATGGATTTGTCCCCGGGGATGTTTTCAGCTCTCATCCCGACGAAGCCTCGCAGCACCGGTGTATTTGTATGTAATTTGAATGTAGCCTAATGTATGCTAAAGGCGAGTCAGCACCAACAGTGTGTCAATTCCAATTCTGAGTAGTGCACAGGAGGAAGAGGAGGGAAATGAAGAAGGCAGTAAACTGGAGAGACCAGGAGGGTTAGAGCAGGAGAAGACAACAGAAGGAGATGCAGAAATAAGTGAAAGAGAAGAGGGAAAAGGAGAATTGACTGTGAGGGATGAAAGAGGCATATTCAGAGAGAAGGACAGAGGTAGACAGGGTTGATATAGTTGATTGTGAAAAACGTGATCTTGACTTTGAACTACATGCAACAGTGTAGCCAATGCTTTACTTTTTTCTTCATACACATCAATTGCCTGCTTCATGGCTAGTGATAATTTCACATTTTGCATATTAGAAAGAATCTCTATAATAATAATCTAAGGCTTCCCTAACTGTCTGCTCTATGCCACTGTTGCAGTCAAAAGGTATTTGATTGGCTACATATTGAAACATTTAATAATTACTCTGTAGCCACCAAGTTCTGTGAAAGATTAATTGTAAAATGTTATGTTAAACATGTGTGCATCTGTTCTGTCTCTTGAATGCACTTTATAAATGCAGTGGCTATTAAAAATACATCCTTCTCCACTGATCCATGCAGAAGCCTGATTTGTTATTATGGAAGTATAGGTTATATGCTCGTGATGATAGTGACTTTGAAATTGTTGCTTTGGGGCGGCGGGAGGGGGGGTGGAGTCTTGTTGCCCAGGGCACATGAAATTTTTAATCCGGCCCTGCTTGGTGTGGTAATGTAATGTTAGTATTGCAGTGTTTCCTCTAGATTTTTTTTTCAAGTGGCTTATCTGCTAATGTTAGCTACCTACCGTTACCTTGAAACCATCAAGACGGTAATGTATACGTACCTGAAACCGGTGATTTAATGGCACCGCTCTTTTACACAAAGTTTAACAACAAAACATTGAGTGAACATTACTAGCTACGTACTGTAGGTAGTAGGCCACTATAAGGTTGAGGATGGCTTTATATAATATTAACACTGCTCTATTCCACCAGATACATGTATGTGTCTTGGCAATGAAATACATTTTTTTTAAATTAATATAGGCTATTTCTCAGGAGGGTGCCTGTGCACTGTCAGAGTATTCTGGGTTAAAAAGGAATTACAGGTTGTTGTGCAGGGTGCAGTTGTTTTGCTGGATTTAGTCTGATTTGACACAGAATGACCAAGCTGCATGTCATTTGGCTCAAATCCTCCCACTTACATTGACTCAGGCAGACTAATATATAATCCTTCTGCTATTACAAAACACAACTTTGGTTTTTTATAGCATTATGTCTTTTAATGTGACAAAAACACAAAATAATTTTGAAAATGTATTGTATGCAATTTACATTGGTGTAAGGTGTTGGAAAAAGCTTTCAAATTTACCTTGAAAGTGATTGAATTTGACCTTGGAAAAGGTGTACAAACCTGAACTGAAAAGACCTAGCATTAGCTACTTGCTTGTCAACCAGCACCTTTACAGTAGGCATCAAAGCACTTTTCCTCTTTGTTCCCTCTACTGGTTGGGATCAAAATTGTCCATTACTGTTACCATTACCATTGTTCTTATGTCTCATTCCAAAGAGTTAATGAACCATTGAAACAATTTTGGAAATTGTTGTATAATTGTATTGTAAAGTGGGATGTAATCAATGACAAAACAATACCATGGAAAAAAGAAAAAAAAAAAAGGTTTGTATTGAATCATGGGTTAAAAATTGTGATTCAAACCGAACCCTGGGTTTGGTGTATTGTTATTGTTACGGGACGGTGCGGTGAGGACCCAAACGCAGAGAGGAGGAGGCAGGCAGGCAGGAGCAAGTTCACAAGGGTTTATTTGCAACAACACAGGGTAAACACAGAGGAAAAAACAGTCCAGAATCCCAGGGAAAAAAACAGGCAAAAATCCTAAGGGGTCCAAAACAACAGATAGCAAGGGCCTGGGGAACAGGAGCGGGGACAGGCAGGATAAAGGTCAGGGGAGACTCACCAGGAGACAGGATGCGAGAACAGGAAAATGCAGGAGGACGCGGTACAAACAGGCGGACAGCTAGAACGATCAGACACAAGACAGGAGGCACACTGGGGTTAAATACATGAGGTGATGAGGTAACGGGGAACAGGTGAGACGTCAGGTGCATCACATTAGGGCGGGGCTGGACAATCAGACAGACAAACATGAATCTAGACAAGGTTAGACAGGACAGGGAACTAGACTATCAAGATAAAACAGGAAGTAGAACAAACAGACACTGTAACGGGGAATCACAAGGCCAAAAACCACACAGGACCGGAGAGAAGGCGAAGAAACAAACACAAGGAAGCCAGACGGGAAAAACAACCCCTAACCATAACAGTTATAGCCCTATTAGTTTCCTAACTTTCTCCCTTCATTTTCTGTCCTCTATTAGGTAATTGTCAGTGTATTTTTGCAAAATACAACATAACAAAAATTATAAGTGATGTGTGAAATTTGGTGTGTCTTATGTTCTAGCATGTGGATTAAGATGTTACACATGCACAGCCACTGACCCTAAATCCTGCATAGACACCACATCTTGTCCCGTCATCTTCAACCGCTGTTTCTCTCTCAGAGTAGACGGTAAGTTGTTCTTGTACATAACATGTTCCTATTGCACACATCAAAATCAATCATCAAGCATCTGATACACTGTGTTGCCTGGTGGCTATTATACTATTATACTATAGTATATACACAGTGTGTATATATGTATATATACAGTATATATATATATGTCAAGATGATGTCATGATAAGTTTCTTTAAACTGGTTTCTTAGAATTTTCTTATTGTCTTTTGCAGGTTATAGCCTGATTACCAAGGGCTGCCAAACCTCCTTAGCATGCGTAGGTGCCATGGCTTGCTGTGAAGGGAACTTGTGTAACAGTGGCATACCAACTGGTCCCTGTCCCATCCTCCTGCTGGTATCTTCAGCCATCATCACACTCTTCCTGTGAGGCTCTGGGAGATGTAATTCTATGCTGTATTTTTTTCTAACTCAATTTGAACTGAAGAACAATAAAGAATTTCTCTCTGCAAAATCTCTTTTTCTCAGTAAGTGAGATAATCATACATTTAGATGTAAAATCTAAAGTCTGACTTGTTTTGGGTATGTATCTGATTATCTAGTGCTGACTAATTGTCCTGTTTGATGTAGTTCAAGTAAATGTCACTTATCTAAAGTATGCTAGTCTAAATTAGCAATTTGAGCATATTTGGGGTAATGTTGAGCTAGACAGAAGAGACATATTTTACAGGACTTCCAGAATGCTTTGACATTTATTTTTCATTTCAAGACCCCAAAATATACATTTCAAGTTTTATTCTTTTGTCTTGCATTGCGGTATAGTCTTAATTTTATCTTGTAACAAATATCTAATTTCAAGGTTTAGACTTTTCGTCATCTTTTTCAACCTATTACAATCCACAGATAAAATAGTGCTTAAGATAGTTTATAAATTGAAATTTTGACTTGATGATTGTGCTTGATCATAAGTGAAGGAATTCATTGGGATTCATACTCTGGGGGCCATGAATATCTGTGTCAATGTGTCGAGTAGCTGCCAACATATTTCAGTAGAGAAGTGAATATGTTTGTGGCGCTAGGGAAAAAGTTAAGTGATTGTTTTAAGTCTTTTAGATTCAACCTCTGGGGACCACAAACATCTGTCTCAACTCATCAAATAATTGGTGAAACATTCTCCTCAAGTTATTAAGGTCAACCTTATGGACTCCAGGGTGGCACTAGAGGAAAAGCCAGGAGTCATTCGGAAACATCAACACCCTGACTTTTTCTTTTGAAACCTCTCCAATATTTATAATGTCATTCTACATCATTTTCAACTTAAACTGCTATTTTATAGGAACACGCACATACGACCAAACATACTGTAATGTATGTGGAGATGATCATCATTCTCTGCAACTTAAAAACAAAAAAAGAATGAAATACAAACAGTGTCTGCAAAAAAGGCACACAAATGTCAATTTTTTTCCGTTTTTGACCCAGGGGGACAACACAAGGGTTAAAATCTCATTTGCAACACTTCCAGACTACTGTGTTAAGAAAAAAGGTTTAAATTGATAATGTGTTTTTATAAAAATGTGTAAACCAATGAGCATTAAATTTAGAATAACCACCGCCAAGTGGAACGGTGAGTTGTTCTTCCACAGCTAATATTAATCATTTCAAAACAGTATCTATCTGAGCTGATATATTGCTGTATTAAATGCCTGGTGGCTTTTATTTTTGTCCATCATGTCTTGCAGTACGTCATTTTGTAGAGTTGCATGAACAGTAAAATATGTATTAGCTCCATAAAGTGCTTTGAGTGGGACTGTAACAGCGCAGTACCCACTGGTTCCAGTGTCCTCCTTCTGATGGTTTCCTCAGGCATCATTACACTCTTTCTCTGAGGCTCTGGAGCAGCTACAGCTTAATAATACTTGTCTTATCCAATTGGTACAACTAAAGAAGAATAACCACATTGTCAAAATGTAAAAGCTGTGAATGACTGCAGATCAGTGTTTAATAAAAACACAATATAATCAACCACTGGATTGTTTAAGTCTGTAAGTTTTCACCATTTACAGTAAAAGTAGCTTTTTATGAAGCCCTAATAAACAGAACCTAATATATGTACAATCATAAGCAAATCAATACGTTACATGGTTAGTTGTTGATCCTGAGGATTAATGAAGCAGATCAGTAGACTTTAAGACTTTGAATCTACTGCTTTGATGCCAGTCTTATACACCACAAAGTACTGAAATGCAAAGCATTCAAAGGTTAAAATACTTTCTCTCAGACACAAATAAAATGTAGAACATATTTGGTGTGCTCTGTGTTAGATTTCAAGCTGGCCAATCAAATTACCGGTGTGACAAATAGCTTATTTCTTTATACAGTTTGTGTGTTTACAGGAGCTTAAACAAAGTGAACAATCTGTAAAATGGAGCATACTGTTGCCGTGAGACCACTTCTTGATTTTAGTTTTGGTGATGTTCATGTAGGGATAACATAGTTGTGTTTCTGGTAATTAAACATATGGATGTCAAGCTTTTTACACAAGAACAAACATACAAACATACATGTGTGTATAGAGAAAGTTTACCTTAATTAGCAGTTTACCATTAAGTATTTATTCACTGCAATACAAAGGCTGCTAACATTACCAGCCATTCAATTAAGAAACACATCTGTAATAGCCTGGTCCTACCAGACTCTCGTACAATTTATTTGCAAAGAAGCAAAATGAAAATTGAGCGGAAATACGTAGGAGGGCGGAGCCAGGTTACATCTCTAACTCTTGTGTGTCAAAATGAAAACACCCATATGGATTTCATGGAAGTCTCCTCCAGTAAAATATTGGCAAATTCATTTATTTGTGTTTTGACAAAATCCCTAAACATGTTTTCCTCACAATGGTTCATCTACCAACATGTCGGCCACAAAAACATACAAGTAGCATTATTCCAAAATATGCTTTTTTCCGAATCTAATTTACCAATAGAGCTACTGTGTGTAAGATTGATCATTTATGACTTTGGCAACATCTGGTGGTAGTATCAGGAATGCAAAAAAAAGCATCACAAAGACTTCCAATTTACAGAAATTGTTTCCTTTTTCAACATATATACATAACAATCCCATAACTATATCTATATATATAGCAACTTAAACATTTCAAAAACAGTGCTGACTCTAGCTAGTATATTTTTTTGTTTTTATTACGCCTGCAAGGCATTTTGATAACACCAGTGGTGTGCTTTACTTTTATAGCAGAAATCACTGTATAAGAGCAGACAAACGTGTATTCAGACAGCAGACCCTCAAGAACGTTGCAATGTCAAGGCTTAAAAATGTAAAAAGTGCAAAGCATCAAGCATATCACTGTGTGCTGAGGTGAGAGTTGCATCCCTCTACTGGTTCTTTGTGCTAAGGATGGCATAGCTTAGTCCAGCTGATAAGGCAAATAAAGTCACAAGAAAGACAGGGACGGCACATTGTAATACGGCATCTTTGAGAACAATGCCTGTCTTACAGTACAAGGCAAACCAGTTGCATTAGTGTCATTAATCTATTTCTTGCTATGGAACAACACAAGTACAACAACATAAAATGTTTTTCTTTTGAATCTACCCTGAGCTGTGAATTTAACTTAGATTTTGGCACTGAAATGACAGATTGGCACAACAGGTCAAGGAATGTTGACTTAAAATTAATATCATGACAAGTAACCTACATTTAAAACCAGAGTCACTTGAATTTACTGTTTATACACTTAAATACTATCCACCAAATCAAAAGAAAAAAAGTTCACGAATATAAAGAGAAAGTGTCTGACAACTGTCAGATGTTGTCAGTGCAATGCTAATTAATGCATGTTTGCTAATACATAGGTAGTTGGGAACGTTTTTACACAATACAGCAGTGGCTATGGTGACATAAAGTGCACGGACAAAGTACCGAGTGTGGACTGGTAGTGGTGCCAGTTTGCCTTCTGGGCACTGCCAAGGTGCCCTTGAGCAAGGCACCAACCCCCCCAACTGTTTAGGGCGCCATTCTATGAGTCAGCCCCCTCACCCTGACATGTTTCCAAACATAATGCATGTGTATAGGTCCTACTGTGCGTGTGTGTGTGCGCACACACACACACACACACACACACACACACACACACACACACACACACACACACACACACACACACACACACACACACACACACACACACACACACACACACACACACACACACACACACACACACACACACACACACACACACACACACCTTAAATTTGACGATGACAAATTTGAAATTCCTCTTGCAGGCTTGATGAAAGTATACATTATTATTACTTTTCTTCCTCTGAGCAAGAGTGCATCTTTCCAACTCGGAGTGCAGATTTATTGCTGGTTCATTGCCAGCCCTGTCAAACCACATTTAAGACATATCATTTCATCTACGCCTTATCACCCTAAAAACCATTCTAGCTGTAGGCTTTGAAGAAATTTTATAACCTAATAGTCCATTAGGTGGAAGACTGCAGGAATGATACAATCAGAGATCTTTTTTATTATTGGCTGTGGAAGGCACATGAGGATGAGGATCAGCTTAAGGATGGAGCAAGAGCATCAGAAGCGAACACAAGTTTCATTCTAAGTCTAGGGGCGGACGGATATAATTTGCAGGTAGAAGTCAGAAAAAAGAGCAGGTCAGAGGAGACATGAGGTTCACTGCTATGGCAGCAGATCCCCTAGTTGACATTTCCAATTGAAAAACAAACATCTCCTGCTATTTCATGGCATGTGTGCTCACAAGAACATACTTGCATACAGTATGTGTGTGTGAGTTTATGTCTCTTTAATGTCTTCAGTAAACCCTTGTAAAGAAAGCTATCTCATCCAGGTCCACAGGGTAGTCGGTAAGGTACATGGGGCCTTTATCAAAATGTTCCCCCTTGTAGCTTTTCCATCGTCCTGCAGGCAGGTAGATGTCCCTCTCCTGCTTTCCTGGCTCCAACACTGGGGCCACCATCAGATCATCCCCGATCAGGAACTGGGAGTCGATCTTGTAGGCTGCCTCGTCAACGTTGGCGATCCACCAGAGGGGTCTTATGATCGGGTCTCCTGTTTTAAGAACTTCACCTGCAAGTTCGAGAACTCTTGGGGCCACCAGAGTTTCATGGAGCTCTGTGAACTTCTGCGCTATCTGTACTACCTGCAGCAGAACGCACAAAGATACAGTTTTAGCATCACAGTAGAACATGGTGGCTGGCTAATTAAGACACTTATGTGGGTGATTTTCTTCATTTATATCACCTACTCATCTAGCAAATGTATAAATTGGTTATCATGCTTACCTAATAAAGAAACAACTTAGGCTTGAAACATTGTACCTTTTCTAAATGTAATAAAGTAGAAATAAAATCAGAGGCCATTCTACAGTGTTATAGGGCTGGTGCAATACAGACTAAAAATCATAAGTCGGTATTTTTGGGCTGAATGGCGATATACAACGCACTTTTATTAAAACAAATTGATTAAGATACAATACAAAGAGGGTTTCCTGCTAGTAAATATACAGCTGCAACACATGTAAATAGCCTGTATTAAAAAAAAAAGCTGGCCTATCTCTGAGAAAGCCAATTAAAAGAGGGACAGAGAGACAGAGAGAGAGAGAGAGAGAGAGAGAGATGGACTGAAGTGTATGATACAAAAACATTCTTATAATGCAGATTGTTACTGCAGAGTAACTCTAACTAACGCAGAACTTCAAGTACTCGGGCCTGGTGATTTCTGGGGCTTGACTACTTTAGACAAATAAATAAATTTAAAAGTCCACATGGGATTTGTTTTTGATGCACTAGCTTTAACCAACCATCAAACTTCCACCTACCAATGAAACGAGTTCTAGCCAATCAGATGCAAAGTAGGGAGGCTCCTTGCCGAAAAAGCGAGAGTGCAGTGTTATGCAGCTAAAAAAAACGTATCCAGCTTTAGTTGAGAAAGGAGTTAAAAACAAATGGCGCTGGGCATGAATAGAGATACCCCCCCCCAAAAGTTTCAGGCTCAGGATTTTTTTTCACTTTAAGCCCTGCTCATAGGACTCAAGTTAGTTGCATCCCGTAATACTGTTCTTCCGGGTTTGTTGCCGTGGCTTGAACTTGATTGGAAATTGGTCATGTAACATTAAACCATATCAATGTGAACGGTATTGTCTAATCTCATATCTCGTTTGAAAATACTGTGTATCGATATAAGGCAAAATATCGATACATGGCCCAGCCCTACAGTTTGGCGATTGAAAGATTCTACTCAGTGGTTTTAATTTCAAGCACAGGAAATAACAGAACCTGGGGAAATAAACATGTATCTCTTTCAAATAAACTAAATGTTTCACTTTGCTCACCTCATTGTCATAGGCCCACGGTGGTATAGAGAACTGCATGGCAGGCATGAACGCAGACAGCTCCAACCATCGGATGTACAGCTCTCTGTCCGGCAGAACATTTTTGCCATTTGAACCACCTAAAAATACAAAAAGATAAAACAGGAAACTGATACCGTATCAAAGGTCAATATGTGTCTTTAAGATGGCCAACTTTAGATGCTCTAAAACTCTCCATAGTCATGTTATGGGCATCATACCTGCAGTGCGGTTGAGGTATGCATTCCCTCCTATCATATCAGGTAAGACAAACTGGTAGCCCAGAATGCTAATAGTCAGAACAGTCGGGATGATGGACTTGAGGCCGAGCTCGTAACCCCACACAGAGTCTCTGTCAATGATCCTGAAGAAGCAGGAGATGTCCTGACTCTGGTAACCCACCCTCAGCTCTGCGCGCTCACTGAATGGGATGGCCATCTCTGTGTAGTAGCGGGTGAAGGTGGAGGGGTCAGACAGTGGCACCAGGGTGCTAAACTGGCGTGGGAGATAACTTGTCTCTCCTGCATCAAACTTGAAGGACGTCACATCATAGCGGGCTTTGATCATACTTAGATGTGAGGAATACCACTCACGGGCTTCTGGGTTGGTAAAGTCCAAGATTCCTCCAATGCCGTTCCACCAGCGAACCAGAGCAGGCAGCTCACCGCTAGGCTCCCGGACAAACAGTCCTTTCTCCACAGCAACGCCAAAATTAATGGAGTCATAGTTGATAAAAGGATGTGTCCAGAGCGACACTTGAAACCCATCCTCTCTGAGTTTGTCAAACATACCGCTAGCATTGGGGAACTTCTGCGGGTCAAAGTCAAACTCTCCATAGTCAGCAGTGTAGCGGTCGTCCAGCTCCAGATGGGAACATTTGAAGCTATGCTTAGTGATGTCAGAGGCGTAACGCAGCAGCTTCTCCTGAGTTACAGCCGTCTTGTGGAGAGCCCACGTGGACCACAATGGCTGTTTGAACACTTCAGGAGATGGGACCTTGATAGGCTTTGGAAAATACCGCCGCACCTGGAGACAACACAGGCATACAGAGCAGATACTTTAACTGGGCTATTCACATCAACAGTTTTTTGTTTTTTCCTCCAAGAATGCAGTGACAAAGTTTGTTCAACTTCTTCATTTTCAAGCCAAGAGTTAGATGACACTCCACTCTCATTTATGTCTATTAAATATTAAGCAGCCAGTTATGACTGGAAATGGAGGGGAACTGCTAGCCTGGCTCCGGGAGGGAGTCATTGCTTCCTGTCTTAATGCTAAGCTAAGTTAAATCGGCAATTTAATGCAGAAATGTGACAGTGATATTGATCTTCTCATCTAAGTCTTGGCAAGAAAATAATTAAGCATTTTCCCAAAATGTCATACAATTCCTTCAAATACTACTTTTGTCAGCAGATGTGTGGAATCAAAACTAGTCTGATTAACCTTTAAAATGCTAACCACATTCATGTGGATTTAATCTATTGTTTGTTTTGATTAATGAAGTAATCACGTCTATAAAAAGTACGACAATGTAGATCACAGTTTCCCAGAATCCATAATTACACCTTAACACGTATTGTTATCGTCCAACAGTTCAAAACAAACATTACATCACATTATAGTGATATAAAACAGGGGGAAAAAATCCTAACAATGGAGAAACTAGAACCAGAGACATATTGGTGGTTTTGGTAGATAAATGATTGTTGATAAAATGTCTGCAGTTAAGAAAAAATTATGATTTTGATGAACATCCAGCCAACACTACAACTTTGCTCTAGAATTTCCTCTCATCTTTACTCTCAATTTGCCTGGAAGAGAACACATGCATCTTAAAATGTTCTTGTGCAGTTATTTGGTCCGTATCCAAATGTAAAAACTTCCTACCTGACCCAAAAGATCCCAACAAGCAATGCTTTGACTTTACTCATTTTATCATTCTGAGGCTAGAGGCTTAAAATGCATACTAAGTTTAAACTTTAGGACATTAACCTGCACTTATGTGAATAAGAAAAGTTATATAGGTAATAAGGTAATAAGATTGGTGATTGCCGCTTACCATAAAACTAAATCTACAGTATATCTTTACTTACCATGTATTTGTGAATAGAGGTAACATCCGACCCCACACACACTCTATAGCTGAGTTCAGGTAATGCCGGCTGACCCTCTGGGGGTCTGAAGGGAGAGTCCTGATATCTGGCCTGGAACCGCATTGTCCTATCCTTCTCTGACCACCCCAAATGAAAAGGTACCGAGTCATTAATCTTGATGGCGGTTGCATTTGAAGACAGCCAATAGCGTTCCAAGATTCCCCCAAAAGCATTCCGATTCAAGTAGACATCACTGGTGATGAAAGGCTGCGGTGCCTTTTCGCCCTGCATCCTGATAGGCCAGTACTGTGTTGCCGTCTCTGCCCCTCCATACCAATGAGAGTCGTTGTAGGCCATGGCATGCTCCACTGATTGCTTATTTTGCAGCTCCTCCCAGCGAACACGGTAACACATCACGGTGTCTTTTGTTTGAACCGTCTGGATGAAGAAGTTGAGCTTGCCACTATCTGACTGAGTGCAGCTCAGAATATTTCCCTCCTTTGAGCAGGAGTCCAGATCCAGAGTGCCAGACCTGGGAGGGAGGGTGCATCAACAGAGGGGAAGAATATACAAATTACCTTGTTAAGCACAGCACTGAGTTTTATAAGCCTATATAATACGTATTAATATATAAAATTACTATAACAGAGAAGAAATGTAGTCACAATACAGAAAGTTATGGTTTGTTCCATACTATTACACTATTTTACTCCAAGTGCAGGGATTGTACTACGCTATTTCTATCGATGTGAGCTCTGCTGATAGAGGACATGACTAAATCAGTTTTCCCTAAGGCTGTAATCATGTGTCTGCCTTGTGTGGTTTTCCATTATCCAAACACACATTTGCAGACAGGCAGCTTTTAGTATGGTTTAGCACACAAACTGTGTTGAGGCCAAACAAAAAAATGATATATGTAACAACCAAGATATACTGTCTGTTAGTTTCACAAGCACACACAAGTCTTTATTAGGGGAGTTTACGCTTTTTTTTGGTCACTCTGTATGTTGATAGTTCTGAAATATCTCCACATCTCCCGTACTTAATAGTAAAGCTGACATTGTAATTGATTAACAAAAAATGAATCTGCAATTATTTTGATCATTTCCAAGCAGAGTCTCTGGTACCAGCTTACAAAATCTTTGTGTAATTTGTTATGCTTTTATCGGTTTTATTTGACTGCAAATTCAATATCTTTGGGTTGTAAACTGTTGGTTAAGCAAACTTAGCAATTTAAAGCATGGGCAATTTAAGCATTTGTAATTTGTTTTTCACATTTTACAGACAACGAGATGAATCAAGACAATAAACAGATTCATCTATAATGAAATTTATCCCGACAATGAACCCACCTGAAGGTCATACTGAAGATGACAGCCCCTGTCTGGTTATGAATAATAAAACCGTCCTTGTTCAGGTCCAACAGCTCAACCTTCAGCAACTGGGCTTTACGGAGGGACGCGGAGTAGTAGCACCAGGCAACCACTGCAGCCAGCACCAAAACACAGCCTAAAATGCCTGCCATCACCAGGGGCCGGCCTTCACGAGCCAGTTTCTTCTTCAGTGGAGAACCACCAGCTCCCCCGGCTGTCTGCTGCTCCCCAGGAGCCACTGGGACAATATGATACATACTGAAGACTTAAGGCAGTGAGGTGTGTAGGGAAGCAGTTTTTGAGGGGGAGTGGAAGGAGTGAACTGCTGTAGTTAACTTGCTGGCAGTGTCTGTGAAAATGTAAGATATCTTCCGCACACTGGCAGTAGTGGAGATGAAGGAAAGCCTGATGTCTACCTGCCAATTTTTAGCAAAGTCTCCATTTCTGAATGAGGGCTGATTAGTCCAAACCTGCAAGATAGAAACAGGGATCAATATTCAGTTGAATCATGGCCCGACGTATAAAACATTTCAAGTAAAAGCAATAAGCCACTCCAGATAGTATTATGTCATACACTGATCAACCTTAATATCCAGTAAGAATGGGAGAATACATTTGTTTGTAAAATAATAATATATTGACAGGCATCCTAGTTAAATTCCAACTTATTGGAATGGGACAGTGTTGTGGTCTAATGTAACCCCGCCACAGAGGGGGTTGCTTGACAATCCTGTTCTAATTATTACCATTGACATTTTCCAGGAACTATAGTTATAAATAGCTTTGGCGCTGTCCACAATACATGGTCTCTGTTTCCTAATAATCTCTAAAACAATGTATTGTACAATGATTCTTTAATATTTAAAACACAAGCATGTCCAAATAAATGTCCTTATAGTAGGGCTGGGCGATATGGACAAAATCAAATATCACAATATAAATCTCAATATAAATACCACAGCGATATTGTAGTGTTGACTATCGGTGCTTTCATAAAATAATTACACAATGGGATTTCTGATAAGTAATCATCAGTAATGTTAATATAATGACTAAGTGGGTAAAGGCAAATAAAACAACAGTCTGTAAGTTCAGAAAATGACATCACTCTACTGTAATGCAACCTTTAAAACTAGGAAAAGACAACACTTAGTCTCATATCACGATATTGATATTAATCAATATATTGCCCAGCTCGACCTTATAGTGCTGCTATATGTGTACCACCACCACACTAGTGTACCATATGTGTTAGTCTCTCCAATAAAGTTATGTTACTATACTGTGTGCACTTTCTGTTAAGTGTCTCCTGCAGCAGAGTTCAGCAGTAGCATCCAGAAGAGCGAGAGAGAGAGAGAGAGAGAGAGAGAGAGAGCACAAAAGCTTTAATCTAGTAAATGGTAGGTAGGTGGCTCCGTAGCCACATAGGCACTAACAGTAACAGAAATAAAATGACACCACAAAAAAGGCTATGATCAGAGAAAAGACAGACACCATGTCAGCATGGTTCAATTACATTTATCTCTCAGGTAAGAGCACCTTAGACATAAGTACTTATTATTTAAGACCAGCAGCCCTCAAATAATGGCACTGCAACAAGCAAACAGTTTTAAGAACACAGGTCAATCATCCACAACAGAATGATATTAGGGGTTCTTTATCCTCCAGAACAACCATCTTATTTTATTCTGATGAAGTGTTTGAGGCAATCCAGAAGGGAAGAAAGGAAACCTTGCAAATGCATACTCTGCAAAAACTGTGTTCCTGTAGTGCAGCCCTTCACAGACAGACTGCTGCCTACTTCTTCTTTAAGAAAAATATTGTTTACCTTCTTGTGTACAACAGACAAAACTGCATCAAATCAAACTGCCTTGATGGCACACGCAATTCCATCATACATTGTGTTGTGAAAACAAGGAAACAAAAAAATAAACACACTATTTTATCATGTTTAAACTATTCTTTTATGGAGATGGTGAAATGTTATGTTGTATGTTTTTTTAGTAGGCTATATTAACTTCCTCATTGTGACCAGAAATAAATCATTGTCATTGTGCTTGTTATGGAGAATGTATGCAATACAAAATGCTCCTATAGTTACTAATTTGATACAACGTTACAACAGCAAATAACCAGTTAGGTCAGTACAACACAGGAGGCTCTGTGGGTTATGCACGTTTCCTCCATAGTGACTGCTAAGTTAATTGTTTTGTGTTCACATTAGCTTAAGCTTTGCTAGATGATGGTCACGCACAGCGCCAATGCATATTTTTATGTAGCCTAATTTCCACAAAAGTGTCAAGGTAACTAACTGACCAAACATGTTCTGTGTGGCAGTGGCTGGTCGATAACCCACAAGCATTCATCCATCCGGGACTGCATCGGGACATGAATTACTGTGACACTGTAACCGGCAAGGTTGTCACGAATTGGGCTTAAAAACAGCCATGTTTACAGTTAGAAACTATGTTGGCCGTGTCAATAACACAAAAATAAGTTAGAAAATACATTAAAACTGTCAAAACTGAGTTACCTTACCTCCGCATCTGACTCTTCTGGGTCAATGTGCACAGCTTTGAGCGCAGTAGTGCACTGCGCAGCCGCAGAGCGGTTTGAAGTTCCACGGTCCCGTCCCCGCCCAGAGCAGTTGCCCTGGAAAGAGCGATTCGTCCATTTATCTGTCACTCATGGGCTTCTGGGAAATGTAGTATGAGAATGAGGTATCTTTCCAAAAAGAGACTATCAAATCTAAAAGAGCTTTCAAGTTTGTTTCCCGTGAGAAAATTAATTTTTCGAACCCAAAGGGCAAAGATAAATTAGATAAATATAATTATTATCAACCTTATTTTAAAATGATAATCAGTTGCTTTTGACTTTAAGTGCTACCGTTGCCCATGGAAACAATTTAAATATCAAACACTTCGTGGTAACGTTATTTCATCTTTTATCGTTTTTTATTAACCTTTATTAACCTGAACCTAGCTGCATTTTTATTGTCTTTGATTACATGAAGTGTGAACAGGCCATTGCGGTTGTAGGCCTAACGTTAGGTTAGGTAGTTAGCTAGTTAACTAGCTAGTTAGCTAGCTAGGCTGTGTGGTGCCAACCTTATTTTTACAGTCTATGGTACCAATTCAACACCTGGATCAGGACCGATGTTGCACAACTGAACTGAACAAACCAGCTACATGGGTGAGATCATCCAGAGCAAATAATGTTGTTATGACGGTTACATGCTTCCTTCTACCACCGGATGGCAGTGTAAAACAGTAAGTTGGATTTCCAACTGGTATGGAGTGGAGTGTCAGTTGTTTTGGTAATTTTAGTTAGTTAATTTTAACTGCAATGTTGTTGGGCACTTTGCTACTATTCAGTACAATATCCTGACCTCATCTTTTGGACTTGTAGAGTGGTCATGAGTCAAAGTGTAGTTAGCTTGTTCTTGTTTATATTAGGTTAACATGGTTAGAGCTAAAGCAATCAATCGATTAGTTGATATAGCTACTGAACTGTAGCCAACAATTTTTGTCAAAAAAGTCAATGTTTAATATATTTTTAGCAAAAAATGCCAAACATTGACAACTTTTTGTCTTCTGTTGTCTAATGTGTTATTAAACTGAATAATTGCGGGTTTTGACTGTAGTCACACAGAACCAGTTATAGGAAAATGTCACCTCTAGTTTTTGGAAATTGAAATCAGAATCAGGTTTATTGTCAATCAAGTTTTTACATACAAATAATTTGCTGTGGTGTTTTAATGCATAACAATAAAGATAGTGAGAGAAAATAAAAATAAAGCATGAATATAGAATAGAACAATTACAATACAAATACTATACAAAAATATGTATACCATAAAACAATGCACACCCACACACTGAGGCAGCCATCTGTGGGTCCATCCTGGATCAGATACATTTCTTTAAAGAATTGATTGATCTTATGAATAAAATGCAGACTTATCAATAGTAAAAGTAAATGTTAGTTTCAGGCCCCTAAACACGAGTGTTTATTGCTTAATGCATTTATGTTGTGTTGTGTTACTTTACTATACATACTATACTGTAAACTTGTCCCAGAAAACAATTATTAGTTAGTTATTAGGCAATGGGAATTATGACCTGATGCTAAAAGTAAAAACAGAAGTGATAGGAGTTACACTATTATTTGTGGTACTGTAGCAGTAGAAACAATTTAGTTCCTGCTGCTGTGGCTGGGTTAGCTCAGTTGGTAGAGCAGGTGCATACATGTTGAGATTTTCTCCTCGATGTGGTGGCTGCGGGTTCAACTCTGATCTGTGGCTCTTTGCTGCATGTCATTCCCCTTCTGTCTCCCCTTTTGTGTCTTTATCTGTCCCATGGAATTAAATGCTTAAAATGCCCAAAATATAATCTTTAAAAAAAAAGTGCTGCTGTAAGAGCAGCTGTAGGAGTGGTGATAACTAAGTTTCTCTGTAACTAAATCGTCTCTGGTGATTGCAGCAGGGTTGCAGCAGAGATGGTAATCTTTGGTTGTAGTAATAGTGATGTTTTTAGCAGCAGTAATCACAATAGCCAAAGTGACTCATCCTGATGTGCAGGAAGCCAGGATACATTGGTCAAATGCTGCTGGTGCTGGTGTTCCTGCTCTGCTGTGTCCCTGCAGCCAAGGCCTGTCTGCAGTGTGACCACAGGATCAGGCTGCTACTTGAGGACTTTGTCCTGTCTGCTCCCACTGTGGACAATCAGATTGAAATGAAAAAGATTTGCGATCATGCATACGTGACCTACAGAGAGACCAGCCAGGAGCGAAAGGGAGTCATTGGTGAGTGACAACATGGCATGATTGTGGAGTATGCTGATAATTGACCTAATACAACTTATATTTCATATCTTGTCTCTTATTTTACTTCTTTTTTTTCTTTTTTTTAATAGTGTCAGGAAACAAATTTTTTTATGATTTGGCAATTAAAGCTTTTACTGCTATTGCCCTGCTATTGCCCTGCTATTGTTCTGTACTAAAGTATAAGTGAGATGCCCTAATCTGTAAAATATTAAAAATCAGTTAAATATTACTGTCTCTTTCCCATTGCTCAGATCCCACCACTCTGTACAGAGCCAGAACAGAGTACCAGAGTGAATTTGACCGCTTTTTGAAAAGCAAGAAAACTGGTGAGAATCAAATGCATTCCCTTGTATACCATTGAATACATTTAGATATGACACTGTAATCAGATCAAGGTCCACTATATATTAAGATAAAGCCTGCTCTTTTTTTAAAGGATCTGTAACATTTGAAGCCATTCAGATCCTGGAGAAGGGCAGGAAAATCCTAGAAAAACACTTGGACCTATTTATTCGTGATGGTAATTGGCATAAATACCAGTGGGTGTTCTGCACAGTATGAGGCAGGGCACTTAATATAAGTCTGTGTCTTGTACAAGATGTATTAGTTACAGATCATTTGTTTGTCTCCTCTCAGGATTGTGCCCCAACAAGTGTGGTAAGTTTGTTTTGTCTGATCCTTCCTTCTATAGCTGTGTACATCCTTGTAGGAGCACAAAGTGTACTTACTATATATTCAGTGCATGTTTACAGGACGTGTGTGTGTGTGTGTGTGTGTGTGTGTGTGTGTGTGTGTGTGTGTGTTTGTGTGTGTGTGTGTGTGTGTGTGTGTGTGTGTGTGTGTGTGTGGCGTGTGCACATGTGCATGTGCGTGTGTGTTATGGTTTTCAGGTCTTTTGAAACAAAGAGTAATAGATTGCTTCTCTTGTCGCTACAAGATATACATCTGTCCCTCTCCCTCTGGCCAGCTGGACTGTGGTGGTATATTTCTATTTATTTGTTAGTGTGTATGTGTGTGCATGTTGTTGGTGAGTGGGTGGAGGCTAGTCTCTTTACTGAGAGTGCTCCATTTAATTTTACATGGACACATGCTGTCACATGCGCTTAAATGTGTCCATAAGCGAGGCACTGCTGCAGCCAGTCCATGTGCACGGCTAATGAAAAGATTATTCAAGTTATCCTGACACAAATGAATGAAGCATCTCTCATTTTCTCTCCTTTCACCCTTTCTCCAGAGTACCCAGTGCTGGCTGAGGAGGGAGGCCAGGCAGTGTTGAAATGTTCCCTTCCATGGCATCGTCTTCTGTTGGAAAAACCAGAGTACCACTACTCCTGGGCCCCCGGTGTGCCAGGAACTGAAAAGGTTAAAACCACTTTTCATACTTCCTGATTCCTTTGTATTATATTCTGTTCCTTATTTAGCTGTACAGAATCATCATGAATAGATGTTACTTACTGTATCATACCCACTAACTTACAAGTATCATTTGTGTGTGTGTGTGTGTGTGTGTGTGCGTGCTTGCTTGCGTGCGCGTGCGTGTGTGTGCGTCGTGCAGCTGATCGAGAGTAACTTCAAAGCCTTGGTAGTGACAGATGACTCATCTGTGGTCTTAAATCAGCTGCATATGGATGAACAAGGAACGTATCGCTGCTCTCTGCAAGATCAACATGGAACAGTCTTCTACCAAGTCACTTTCCTACTGACTGGTAGAGTACAGCTTTTAGACATGACCTTAAAGGAAATTAGTCAGACAATTTAATGCTGAAAGGGTCAAAGGCAACATCACATCCCAAGTTAATTTAACACTTTTTAATAATTGCCACATGAGCAAAAAAATACTAAAATAAACAGTTGTCAACTCTAAATAATTGGCAATAAATGAAACACATCTGTAAAACTGGGTGCTATAAAAATGTGAGTTATCCATGAGTTATCAAGCAAAACAGTTAATTTCAAAGTAATTACATTTTCTAAACTAAAGGCTGATAATTAGTTATTGCTTATGTGTGTATTTGTGGGGTGGAGGGCAGGGTGTGTCAATATATTTGTGTGTTGGTGTTTTTTTTCTCCTTTTATTGCTGTGTGAGCTCTCTGTATTTTATGTAGTCTTTTCTTCCATACATGTTCCTTATTGCTGTATGGATTTTAATACAACTCATATTAGGTTTAACTGTATTAAAATGTGCTATACAGTATACCGCAAATAAAACTGCCTTACAAAATAATCCCAATCAGTGGCTGAAACTACTTCTAAACTGAAAGGTGTAATGTCCTGCCTCTATATTTTCCTATACACAAATATTGTTCTACAACTCTAAGAGTTCATCTCTCTGTTTTTTTCATACTCTTCTTCACAGTCTCCCATTTACCTGACCACACACACCGACCCGTGATCCTACCCTCACTCCCCCACAGAGACAACTACTCACCTTTTCAACCTGCTGCGGGCCTGCTGGTGCCAGTCATCGCCATGGTTACTGTTTTGAGTCTGGCAGCAAGCGTAGGCCTCCTTGTTGTCCTGGGGTAAGAGACAGTAAAATAAGTGGGTGGAGGGGAGAAAGAGAGTAGTGGAGGTTAGCAGGAAGGGGTGGATGTGAAAGAGGTGACACGGAACAGTCAGAGAGCATGACTAACCCTAAAAGATGCGAGATGAAGGAAGTGGTCATGTAGTCATATAGTTTGAGAAGTGAATAATGATGTATGAAGCTTAGGTATATGTCATATCATATGAAGCTACAATAATTCATAAAAAAGTTTATTGTTTACAATTGAACAGATTACGCCATTAAGCTGTTTTCTCTGAAAGTACAGGTCACTTTTTCCAGGAAGTGATGTCAGTTACTGAAGCACAAAAATCAACAGGTGTTAACTTAGATGGACAGGTTGTTCTGTTATTTGTTTGTGTTAAGTTGGAACTGGAAAATTTGCATTACTGTGTTTATGATCTTTTAGAGTGATGATGAGTCAGAGGAGAGCTGCTGAGGAGCCGAGGAGAAAGAGGAAGGAGGACAAAAACACACATAACACAGTGTGATGAAAATACTGTATACAGTACACACACACATACAGTAAATGCCAGGGAGGTTTTACTCACTTCATGTCAGATATTTCTCTCAGTGGCTGAATAAATTCCCCAACAGAAAGTGCTAAATCATGTCTAGAAATAACACAGAAGGGGGAAAAGCTGTTAGCTACATGCAAATGAGGCACAAAGGTTGTCTAAATGTTTTTGATAAATATATTGTATGTCCTAAACAATGAACTAGGATTGTCAATGTCAATCATGGTGAATCGAACACTGCAATCTCACTCATAAAAATAGTGTTTGTGGTGTAAGAAAACTAGAGCGTACAACACACCCACACTTACACTCAAACACACACACACACACACACACTTAAAAATCCCCCAGAAACCATCAACTTTCCATAACATTAAGCACCAGCTCGTCAGAACACGTGAATGATCTCACCCCAGCAGGGTCACGTTTCCCTTGAATGGAGTGATGGTGGGAGTTTATGAGAGGAATAAGGGATGAGGTAAATCTCACGGATTACAGTGGGTTTTTTCAGAGATTAAAATCCCCAGTCATCCAATTAATCCTGGATAATCCTGCTGTGCAAGGAGGGGGGAGACGTGGCGGGGTATAAGATAGCAGCAGATGTTTTCATCAGGGTTTCATTAAATGTTTATGTATCTATATATCTGTTCAGAGAGACTGAATAAGGGAACCTTTTCGCATTACTTACAGTATAATGTCACAGTTTTCTTGCAACATGATCACCACACTTAATTCTGCTTCCGTCTGCCTTCAGTATGCTCTTTGTAGATTTTGATGACACAAGTTGATTCAAAAGATAGTCACCTCTTTCTGTCACGTCATATTTCTACTTACTCTTGCCTTTCATAAATTGTGCTATTATCAGCACCTTTGCTTGCTTTCAATGTAAAAGTCAAACTTCCTCCAATAGGACAGTAGAAAGTCATCATCATCATCATCATCATCATCATCATCAACAACAACTAATTCACACCCATCTCTCAGCATTGTGTCAGGCCAGATGTATTTTTTGGCGGCGTCCTTGCCAACCATGACGCTGTGATGTGCAAACATAGGAAAGATATTGAAACATCTGAACCAAATGAAAGTAAAAGCGAGTGATCGATTGATGTATGAGTCATCGCATCCTGGAATTAAGTAAATAAGTCACCTCTGAAATGAATTTGTGCTCAGGTTTTTTAGGGTAATTTCTGGTAAACATTTTGAATCAAGTTTAGTCAGTTTGGGTTATGAGCTGTGACGAATGTAGCTTGGGTTGTGATTCTACAGTATGGGGGGGAGGGAGGGGCTGTTGAGGCCTGCATGGATAGTGACAGGATGTATGTACGGTGCTTTTTCCTGTCGGGCTGCTGAGATGGGGGCGAATGTTAAAAAAAGAAGCCATTCTTTAAGACTCCCTCACACAGAGACACGTCACACTTGTCCAACTCAACAGACCTCACTTCACTGTGGGTTTATACAGTATGTGTTCAAGTGCAGATTGAGGCTACAGTAAATGCATGCTCAGCAGCTCTGCTGACAGCGATGATGTACTGTGTACCAAAGTGTGTGTCTGTGTGTAAGTGTGTGTGGAGTGAATTTGCAGCCTCAGCTGGGGGAGAGCATGACGAAGTGGGAGTGCTGTTGAGGGACCAGCAGACAGCGGTGAGTGAAAGAAGGGAAGTGGGAACATAAAGAAAGTGAAGTCAGAGGTTTGAGTGGGAGACGTACGTGGGAAGGCAGAGTCATTTGAACGTGGGTTATGAGGAAATTAGGACAAAGACATTAGATTAAACTTTGATATAAACTGTCCCACACTGCACACTGTACAAAAATTTGGTTTTTCTGTAGATTACAGGACAATGTTATCCAGTGGTGGAAAGAAATCTACAATATCCTACTCATTAAGATTACTGGACTTAAATATTACTCATTTAGAATTGAGTCAACTTGTATTGAAAAACTCATGTAAAAGCAAAAAAAGACTGCTCTTGAGATGTACTTTAAGCCACTAAAATTTCAACTCTAAGGTGTTTCACTAAATATTCACAACTAGATAAGCAACAATCAAAGTTTCAAAGCAAGTTTAACACTCAAAAACAAATCCATTTCATCAGGAAACAGATTTCAAACCAGAAGATTAAACTACAAAAAAATATGTCACTCATGTTAAATAACTGTTCTAACTTTAAAGGTGCGATGTCACACGTTTTTAAAGCATTAAAAACTATCCGCTCGCTGCCTGTCCCCTGAACACACTATAAAAAACGTGGTCTCTGTAGACAGACCAGGCACCACAAACAGCAACAAAATAATCTGTGCCAACCTGCACCACCAAACATAACAAACCGTCTTAGCGTTCCAGCCAATAACCAACAAGAAGGATTTGGGGGTGGGGGTTGGGGGGTTAGTACGGGAGGGAGAGGGGACGGGATGAGGAGGAGGGAGCGGCGAGCTAGCCTCGTTTTGTTTGAAAATACTTTGAACGTCATCAAGAAGTGACATCACCCAACATGGCTTAGAGCCCCTTTAAAGAAACTTTAAGGTCACCAAGAAAAAGCCAATGTGGCTTCCTTAGTCTCATCTTTTTAACAGGAACACACCCTACCAACCGTCTTCCGTCTTCATTGTTTATTACAAAGAACCTCGTAATGTGCCATCTTTACTATTTAACATTATTAATGAAAAACCTATCTCCAGTTTTATTGTGAGGCAAGGATTTTAGTTTTTGTGCTGTGTAGGCCTAATAGACTATACTGTCATAGAGAAGAAACTGTGCTGTAGATTTCCCAGCAGAGCAGCAACAAAGCAATTCCAACTTCTTCTGGTATTTTATCAGTGCAGCATTTCACTTTTCCTCAGTGGAAAAAGCAACAACCAAAGGGAAATCATTGAGAGGAATGTGATACTTTAGTGTATGTTCTCCATGAAAACAAGCTGTAATGCAGTGGCATAGAGAAGCTCAGGTTTAATCTAACCGAAATAACTAGCGGCGGTTGGGTTTTAACGTCCTCATTCAACACAAAAACAAGGGATAACCCCAGACGAGCCAGTGCGCGGTAGGAAAATCAGTCTTGACGTCATTGTCCATATAAGGAGTGACGGTCAGGCCTTATATGGTTCTTCCGCTTGTGACGTTACTCCTTCTGTGGAAAACAAAGGAGGGGCCGCGGTGACCCCGCCTTTCTCACAGCTGTTATCAATGACCAAGTGAAACTCTCAAGCTACAGTAAAGATGATTTTAACAGACCTGACGGAGAATGCAAAACGTGCTCTCTAGATATATTTACAGTAGATTTTAAAATCTTCTCCAAAAGTTCTTTATTATCTTAAAATTCGCACAGAAAAAACACTTAACACGGATTTATTTTTTTTATTCTTGAAAGCCTATTTTAGTTGTTAAAAACAGCTTATTATTTATTAGTTTTAACTTATTTTAAATACACTTTTTTCAGCCATGACTTCAAGCAGTGAGCCATTGGAAATAAGTGGCAATGAGCTGGTTCAAATACTCAGGACCCCCCGGGAACAGTACACCGCTGCTGGCTGTGTGGTGCTCGACTGCAGACCTTTCCTCGATTTTTCTTTTACGCACATTTGCGAGTCCCGAAACGTCAACTGGAACTCAGTGCTGCGTCGTAGATCCAAGAGCTCAGTGGTGGCTCTGGAGTGGCTCATCCCGGACAAGACGCTCCAGGGCCTGCTGCGGCGCGGGGAGTTCTCCCCGGTGGTGGTGGTGGATGAGCGCAGCCGCTCCCTGGCCGACCTGAAGGCAGAGAGCGTGGCCCAAATGCTGCTCACCGCCCTGCAAAACGAAGTTCAGACGCCGATCTGCTTTCTGCAAGGTAATTAGACTTTTTCTCAATCTATGTTGATGCACCAATTTGTGTCCTTTTTGAGTTTTCTGACTTCAAAAACTCAAACATGAGCCATGTGTGTAGGTTACTAATACCTATGCACTGATCATATGTGAGCTGAGTTAATATAAGTATTTATTTTTTATGTAAGAGTGTAACTTGTTTAATCTCCATAACTTAAAGGATAAACAAGCTGATGAACTTGCAATTTAAGTTGTATATCATAGCTATTGATGACTTTAGCTAATACTGTGTGATCTCCATTTAGGTGGATTTGAGGGATTTTCAGAGGCCTATCCAGAGCTCTGTTACAGCTCAGCCAGCAATCACCTCTCTGCAGTGGAACCAGAGCCAACAGTGACAGGTCGGAGGACACCAGCATATGATCAGGTAAAATAAACCTTTACAACTTAACAAAGAGTTTGAATGAAAACACAATCTAAAATTGTATAGCATAAAACGACCAAACTGCTTAGTTGTTATTCTTGGTTTTAAACATGGACTGTCTTGAATTTGTAAATTTCAGGGTGGTCCAGTGGAGCTGCTGCCCTTCCTGTTTTTGGGCAGTGCCATCCACTCCTCCCGAAGAGAGACCCTCGCAGCTGCGGGCATCACAGCTGTGCTCAATGTTTCCTCCACATGCCCTAACTTCTATGAGGGGGAGTTTCAGTACCTGCGGCTCACTGTGGAGGACAGCCTAGCTGCTGACATCAGAGCCTGCTTCACCACAGCCATCGCCTTCATCGGTGAGTTTCCCCCCTAAACATCCATAGCTCCCAACCTGTGTAGAGAGTAACCTTAAGATGGAACTTCAGTTATTAACTTTAGTTCAGCTCACTGTTATGTAACGAAGTCAGTAGACCCACCAAACACACAGAGAATTAGTCTCCTTTTAGTTGAGTGAGTCACTTTTTACACTCTTGATGAAACATGAAATATCCAAAACATTTCTCTAAGCAGCTTGTACACTATAATCCATTCTGTAGCCTAGATTTATGGACCAACAGTGTAATCGTCTGATTACAAAACAACTGGATTACACTGCACGGGATGCGGAAGAGAACTTTATTAGAATATTATTTTTTTTCTTTTTCTCGTTTTGACCCCTTTTAATTTGTAAAGTTAAGGTCAGTTGGAGTCAGAGGTGGAATTTCTAGGTTGTTTTGTTTCTTTAGTGATTCAGTTTAAAGGTTTCTTTGTATTGCTGCTTGTGAAACATTCTCTATGATGTCAAAAAACTGATGTGAAATGAAGCGCAATATGCTGATCTCTCTTCCTCTTCCCGTCTCGTCTTTTTCCACTCTCCGCCTACAGACTCAGTGAAGCAGAGTGGTGGTCGGGTGTTGGTGCATTGCCAGGCAGGTATCTCCCGCTCTGCTACCATATGTCTGGCCTACCTCATGCACACGCAGCGCGTCAAGCTGGATGAGGCCTTTGACTTTGTGAAGCAGCGGCGTCAGGTCATCTCCCCCAACCTGGCCTTTATGGGACAGCTGCTGCAGTTTGAGACTGACGTGCTGTGCCATGGATGAAGACCACAGGTTGCATTTCTTTCAATTCATTCTCCTGCCTCTTGCAGGCGTTGACTTTATCCGCCATTATCAACACTTGTATGTACAAATGTGCTGTTTGTACAATTGGAACTAATACATTTCAGAAGTATATGCTTTGTACATTCAGAGAAAAGCTAATTGTGCTGCTGGCATCACATGGCCAGTGGATCTGAACCTCCTACTCCAGGAGAAACTGATAAACAGCATTGGGCAATATACACTTGTTTTGAACAATTGTGATTCTGAGCCAGCAAGTTGGAGCAGCTATGAGGTAATTCCCTGACACGTTCTACTCAAGGGAATGGTGCCTGGGTGTCTGGTTGTGTGTTATTTTGTTTGACTTATGTGCCTGATCTTTTGCATACCGGAAGTCCTTCCTTCACATTTACGACCACTGTGACATGACAGGTCTTTTTATGAGACAACACTGTGTTAACTACTTGAGGCAATACTGGATGAATCTCCAGTTGTATTGTCTACTTTATAAAATGCACTATCCACTGTTTGTGTCATTGCATTCTGTATCCTGAGATAGATTACACTTGGTAAACTCAAGAAGTTGTTTTTTATTATGTTTGTAATATAATTTTAGTTTTTATTTATTTCAACATTTGTTATGACAGTGTTAGCATTATTACTGTCCATTACTGCACTTTAAAGTTTGGCTGATTCCTTCTGTTGTTTCCACTAAAATAAAACTTGCTGGAGAACACACTGAGTCTGTATGCATAATGTCTTTATTGTGCTGTGACACAAATTTCACTTCTTATATCCTAAAATATATAGTCCACAAAACAAATTCATAAGTTCACACATTGAGCTTGCTGCTCTTGCTAAACCAGAAGGTATTAAAACTTTGTATTGCTGAGTGTTTTGTAGGATTATCCACCGAGAATGGATTTTACAGTCTGAAATCTTTTTTGACCTCAATAATCACTGACATAAATTTCACATCCACTTCCTCAACTTGCTAGGACAACTTTGGACATTCGTCACAAGGATTATTTTTTTTCAACAATACACTTGCAAAAGAGCTGAAAGCCGTAGCGGACATTTATAATCACAAAGTTTAGAAAGTCGATTAAAGAACTACTCACATAGACTTGTAAGCCTATAAGCATACCAACAATACATTCTTGTTACATACTGCATGTGGCTTTAGTTTGACCAAATAGTGGTTCCTCATTTTGCACGATTCTAGCTTAACTATTATCACACCCACGTCAATCTATGTTCAAACATGTCAACAGCTGTTTGTCAGAGTAACCATAGGTCACAAGAATATCAGGCACTGTTACCTTATGTTATTAGGGGTAAAGGTCTCCTTTCCATGAATTTACACTCAATTAGTCACACTATTTTGAACATTAAATTGTTATAACATATTGTATGATGACGGCTTAAACAAAATGCAGTCAACTTGGCAGAGATGACAAAGAACTACCACTAATAGTGCATTCAAGACTAGTTGCCACCACTAACCTCATCCCCTGATGCAAATTATGCCAGCCACACTCTTGACATAGCCATAGCTAATCCAATCCAATCCCCTTTATATATATAGCACACAAGAGTTTCAAAGTTCTGCACAAAAAGATAATACAGAATAAATAGATAACACAATAAACTACTTCCTCTCATTTGGTAGTATCTATTGCCCAAAATGAATGCAAGCATAACTGTTATACTTGGTTTCTTCCTTCCATTAGCCACAGTTTTCCAGACAGAGAGACTCACTTTCACAGCCACATTTGGTTTACATATCAATTGAAGTATATGCATATAATAAAAAAAATTGAATGCATATTTCCATTAAGCATTGCTTCAGTTTGGACACATTCATGCATCAGAATGATAATAATAATGTAATATACAATGATATTTCAGTACAACAACCCTTTTATTACTTTAAGTACACTGTGCTGATAATACTTTACAGAAGGATATTGAATACAGGACTTACTTGGGGTATTTTTACATTATTTTACTGGTGTATTTAAAGTAGAGGATTGGAGTACTTATTCTACCACTGTAGGTAGTTTCAAAAGAAAAATGCCTACATGTAACTGAGTATAGTTACTCAAGTTATTGTACTTAAGTTAAGTACACATTTGAGTACTTGAGTCCTTTCTTTTCATGTAGCTTTCTGCCTCTACTACATCTCAGAAGGAATATTGCAATTTGTACTTTACTACAATTAAAACCTGACCGTTTTTTTAGCTACTAGTTACTTTACAGTTAAATTAGCCAACAGATACACAGCTATAGCTGAGGCGATTAGTTGATTTATCCAATATTTGATTGATAGAAAATTAATTGCCAACCGGGGACATTTTGTGCAGTAAGTATTTTTGCTTTGAGTACTTTACATTTTCCTTACATACTTTTACTTAAGTAACATTTTCAATGCAGGACTCTTACTTGTATTTTTACAGTGTGGTATAATTATTTTAAAGTAAGTAAAAGATCTAAATACCACATCCGCCGCTGCTGTATTAACACCTAACCAGCTTCGACAAGCATAGATATTAGTTTGTAGTGAGACAGTGCTGCTCTCTAGTGACAACTTTTGAAAAGACCAGAAAGGTAATTAAAAAATATCCAGCAGATGGCAACAGTAGACTGCTTAATAACTGTGGCAGCCTTTTTATTATGACGAACACAGAAATGTCATATGTACACAACTCTCTCTCTCTCTCTCTCTCTCTCTTTCTCACGCAAACACACACACACGCACACACACACGCACACACACACACACACACACAAACACACTTCCTATCTGTGCTGTTTCCTAATGCATGGTTGTCTAAACATTTAAATTACATTTGGTATCATCTCACTTGGTCATTTATCCATCGCTAGAAACAGCCTGTTCCTCCTCCTTTTGTTTGAATGTCTTCCTCATCTCGTTTGCTACATTCAGCTCCTTCTCTGTCATTCAGTCAGGCTCCTTAATGAAAACAGACTCAAACCGTTACTTACACTCTGCGTCCACATTAAACTAGTGTCAGGGTCAAGCATATTACATTAGGCTGTGGCAGTACCTCTCTTTGGTGTGTGTAAATGTGTTTGTGTGTGCTTGTGCCCGTACTGTATGTACAAAAAGAAAATGTTAGGCATTTTCACACAACAATATTTGCCATTCACAGCTGAAGATTGTGTTACTCAATTTCAACAATAAATCCTATTTCTGTCAGGTCCATTACGTCAAGAACAACGCAGGCACTAAAAAAATGCTTTAAGAGATTTTATTGAGTAAATTGCAAATTAAATTTGGCGGTATGGCTCTGTTCCGAGGAGTAGGCAGCCTGCCGAAACTGAAGCTGCAACACTCAATTAAGAGAAACTTTCTTTTAATATTTTTAGCTGGGAGAATTATAATGTGGTGATGCAACACACACACACACACACACACACACCACACACACACAAGCAGCCGTTGTCCTTATTACAAATGCAGTCAGGAAAAGTGACCAGTGTGACCATCTGGAAGAGCTCCATGTAATTGCTTGCAGGTTACACACACTCTCACACTGTACCACTGAGGGCACTCACCGATATGATGTATTCCAATGAGTCCAGTGGAAGGGTCACAAGAATATAAACAGATAGGAAATTAGATAAAAACATACTCCATATATATTTTTTCAGACTTCTTTTTCCAATCTTTGTTTTTATTGTGAAATACTGAGTAATTTTACCTCTTCAGGCCTCTAAAACCATCCATATACTCAACCTGAGAAGAACAAATCTCTATTTGGTTGACATGCTTGCAACTCATAGTCAAATGCAACTTGTGACAATGGGTTGCAAGTACACTTTACTTCAAAAGCCAAAAAAGTTTTGCAACAGCTGCCTTTGCCATTTAAAATCACAACTACATGCCTAACCCCAAACAGTATCATCACGCAGGCTAAACTGTATTCCAATTTTTAATAAAGTTGTACCCCATTTGCTTGCCAAAATGTACCTAGTTTCCAAACTCTAAATTTAAAAAAACAAACTCATCCTCACAACAATGCATGAGCATGCACCCACAAAAAAACAGGATGCATAAGCAAGCCAGTAAATACAAAAAAAAAAAATTGAAAGCATCCAAAGGGCACATTCTATGCTATAATTTGGACCTGAAAAATAATGTGCACAGACTCCCACCACAACACTGCTGACCCACAGTTATTTGGCACTTATTTGGGAAACAGTCTTAAAGACTATTTTTCTTCACTTCTTCTTAGTTGTGTTAAATCTTCCTGTACCAAAAGACTTCAGGAGGTATTTTGAATGGAAACAGTTTTCTCAAAGAGTGATGGCTTTTTACAGACTAGGTGCAATGTGGATTTCAAGCAAGAATTACTGATCCTGGCACCCAGTAGCTCAGTTGGCAGAGTGAGTGTCCATATATAGAGGTTTACTCCTCAACGCAGTGGGCCTGGGTTCAACTATGACCTGCAGCCCTTTGCTGCATGTCATTTCCCCTCTCTCTTCCCTTACATGTCTTCAGCTGTGCTGTCAAAAAATAAAGGATGAAAATGCCCAAAAAAAATCTTTAAAAAAAGAATTACTGATCCATGAAGGAAGAATTTCCTCCTGATTTGTTTAGTGTGTGTGTGTGTGTGTGTATGTGTGTGTGTGTGTGTGTGTGTGTGTGTGTGTGTGTGTGTTTGTATAACATGCTCTTACACAACAAGCACTTCAGAAGCGATGTACTGTGCACTGAACGCTGTGTGCTGCTCAGTCTCTATAACCTTTGCATCAGTGACACACCCTTCTCCCCCAGAATGCATTTTCAGTGTGTCACTAAGCAAAGTTCACCCATGGAAACAGAGACACTTGATTGGAGTGCACTCGCCCGCTAAAAGCTTTATTCTCTCTGTCTTTATATTTACAACGTGTAGTGTGATGCGGAAAATGTACAAACCATTATTGGCTGCTGCTTCAGGTCACACAATCAGAGAGCAGTGCTCCCAATTGTAATTCCATTGGTGGCTAGCTGGGTTTCTCGCTCATTAAAGCAGCAATGCGTGGGAGACGCACTACAAAAACAAGTAAACACTACCTCCTACCTACACATCATTCATAAGATTGTGTGTGTCCATGTGTAGGATGGTGAATGTGTGTGTGTGTGTGTGTGTGTGTGTGTGTGTGTGTGTGTGTGTGTGTGTGTGTGTGTGTGTGTGTTTATATCACAGAGGCCACGAACGCCACAGGATAAACTCTGTCTGTTTCATTTATGGCTCAGTAAAACAGTAACATGACGTAGGTTTCACTCGATAATTGAACAATTGAGCACTTGATCTCAGGTAGGCAACACATAATGAGGTGTGCTGTGGATGCCTGTGCTTCTTAGGGGAGGAAGTGTTGCAGGGTGCAGAGGAATTTAAATGGAAGTCAACTGACGTAAATGCATGAGTCGAGAAAAAAGAGCTGTACATCCCTGCCCTGCAGCTCGTACAATGAGCAGAGGTGGAAGTTAGCACAGTGCATTTACCCAGTCGGCTTTGTGAGAGAGGTATAGCTGGGCATGAAGAGACTTTTACTGGATCATATTTCATAAGGAAATTATTCACTTTCACTGCAATGTTTATTTGATGGTTGTAATGCCTGCTTCACACCTGGGAGTGAGTCCTTCTTTAAGGTTTTCTAGCAATCTTTATTAAGGACACGGATGATAAAACACAGCACAGCAGCATGTACACAAATCTTACCCCTGCTTCAAAACAGTAGCTGTATTTTAGCCTGTACACCCTCAAACATCGGTCTTACCTTTGAACTTACTTAACCAAAAATCAGAGCGCAGGTTTATGACCAGGTTGAGAAGCTAAAACTTGAGTATCAGTGCCCTTTGGTAACTTACTTGACCTCCTGCAGTGAAAACGTTTATTTGCCCTAAAAGATTGCAGGTGTTGGAGGTTTCATTGAAACTGGTGTGAAGAACCAAGTGTAAAGATCACACAGGCTTTTTATCATTGAAGCACATTGATCAGCCACATTCCACATATTGAAGGGGATGATGACGATGTTTACATTGCATGCCATGTAGCTAACACTTTTAACTTAAGAGAGGCCACACACCTCTGGAGCAACTAGTAGTTTAGTGTTTTGCTCAGTGACACATTGGTTGATGTATTGCAGTGGGAATCGAACCCAGAGCTCCCACACCAAAGGAACATGTCATATCCACTGCGCCATCACCCACCACATGATGACAAAGCTGCTGCTGCTGCTGCTGCTGCTGCTGCTGCTGCTGCTGCTGCTGCTGCTGCTGCTGCTGCTGCTGCTGCTGCTGCTGCTGCTGCTGCTGCTGCTGCTGCTGCTGCTGCTGCTGCTGCTGCTGCTGCTGCTGCTGAAGATGATGATGATGATGATTGAATAGCTTTGTTCAGTGCCTTGGAATGAAACTAATGTTTACTGCAAAGCAGATGGCATCAGCTCAGCACTCTCAGCTGGCCATCTCAGCGCCTTGTGGAGTTAATTAAACGAAGCAGTGCCACCCAACAAGCCATGTCTAATACAGTGGCTTGCATACGTTTACACACCCTTGCTAAAGTTGATTAAAAAGAGGAATAAAAAAACATCTTTTGGAAATTGATCTTAATTCCTTATTGATTAATGCCTTAATTCAAAACATTTAGGAAAAAACAACCTTTTGAGGACACCAATTTTCTTTTCGAATAATGTATTGTAAATAAATAATTCTTCTTCCTTAAAATATAGGGGACATAAGTATACACACCCCTATGTTAAATTCCCATAGAGGCACTGGTTTTTAAAAGCCAGTTATTTTAATGGATCCAGGATACTTTGCATCCTGACTAAGTTCCCTTGGCCTTTGGAATTAAAATAACCCCACATCATCTCATACCCTTCACCATACCTAGAGATAGGCATGGTTTTATTTCAGGTAGCTTAATAGCTGGTTTGATTTGCATTGAGAGATAATCTTATGGAAAGTTCCCCATGCCTATCTCTAGGTAAGGTGAAGGGTATGTGATTATGAGGTGGTTATTTTAATTTTAAAGGCCAAGGGAACTTTATCAGGACGCATAGTATCCTAGATCCATGTAATAACTGGCCTTTAGAAATAAAAATCTGCCTGCTTCTATGGGAATTTAACATAGGGGTGTGTATAATTATGCCCCCTGTATTTTAAAGAAGAGCATGTATTTATTTACAATACATTATTCATTCACAAAGAAAATTGGTGTTCTTAAAAGGTTGGATTTTCCTTTTTTTTTTTATTAAGGCATTAAGAGCAATTTCCAAAAGATGTTTTTTTATTCCTCCTTTTAATCAACTTTAGCATGGGTGTGTAAACTTATGCAAGCCACTGTTTTACTGCGTTGGTTGGGTCAACAATTGGTTCCCAAAGTGATGCCCGAGGAACCACAAAGTTTGGGAATCACTGAGCTATACATATTGTGTGAAAGAGGGAAAGAGGGAGGGAGGGGGATACAGGGAGAGAGAAAGTAAGGAACCCATGACGCCCACAGCTCCACAATGACATCACCGGGTCTAAAAAGAAGAGGGAGATGGGAGGCACCTCATTAGATTTCCGTCGTAAGGTCCCGTTCAGAAGTGAAGATGCTGCTGCGCCTCTGTGAGGATGCCTGTGATGTGTGCCAGCGGAACAGCTGTATCTTCGTATCCCGGTGAACTTCTGAAGAGACAGAAGCACCAAGGACCCAGAAACAGCTCCTGAGACTCAGAGACTGAAGCTGCTCTCCAGGGATCCTTTCGCTACCGAAGGATCAACGCGTTTTGACTTCATATGTTTCTTCATGCGCAAAACTGGAGAGCTTGAGGTTAATTTTGAGCTTTCTGTTGTTCGATTGGAAACGCTTCCATCGGGCAGGCTAGCTTTTCATTAGTGAATCACTGTAAATTTTGCATAGTAACTTTATTTTACTTTATCTAAACAAGTCAGTGTTCGCTGTTCAGACGAGACTGTCAGTCTCCTAACGAGGACGCACGGACATCTCAGAGGAGTCGAGATTATTTACTCTCATTCGCTGTAAATTACCCTAAATTACATTATTATAAATGTAATCTTCTCATCGTTAAGACAGTAATTAACCCACTAAGAAAAAAAGAACCAAACTTCGTGCGTAAAAGAAGTTTTAGTTTTTAGGGCAGAGTAATCAGCGTTTGCGTTTGTTTTTTGGGTGGGAGGAAATCTGTTTTACAAAGTGGCAAATCTTTTTAATTGAAAACAGTGATCTGTGTCTTACTGCCGCATTGTCCAGCACTGTTTTGTATGCTTAAAATGGACTTGGAAGAGATCCCGTGGAGGATGCAAGGGAGCACTCGTTTGGAAACAAACACAGGGACACAACGAGAGCAACTGAGGTAAATACACAAATTATTATGTAAAATGATTAAATATATCATTTCAAGTGTAACCACCGTTTTAATGTGCACATCCAATGTATGATAATGTTATGACACAATCATTAAAACAATTAATGGTTTTTGAATTACATTTTATCCAGTGACCAAACATATGTTTTGTCAAAAAAGACTCCTGGAAAGCTAACCCCAGCATGTCCTCGGTTATGGACAACGGCTGCTCCGTGGAGCTGAGCGGCTGGAACAGCAGTGTGAGCAGCGCCGGAGCCTCCGTGCCCTGCAACCAGAGCATCCTGAAGCTCGCCCCTTACTCCCCTGAAGCCACGGCGGCCTTCGCCACCGCTATAACCTTGATGGTCCTCTTTACCATCGTGGGGAACATTATGGTCATCATCGCTGTCCTGACCAGCCGGTCTCTCCGAGGACCGCAGAATCTGTTTTTAGTGTCACTGGCTGCTGCAGACATTTTAGTGGCCACACTTATCATCCCCTTTTCTCTGGCCAATGAACTGCTTGGCTACTGGTACTTTAAATCTCTGTGGTGTGAGATCTACCTGGCGCTGGATGTGCTGTTTTGCACCTCCTCCATTGTGCACCTGTGCGCCATCTCACTGGACCGCTTCCTGTCAATTTCCAGGGTTACTTACGGGCGTCAGCGGACTCCCAAACGCATCAAAGCCGCTATTGTGGTGGTGTGGCTCATCTCTGCCGTCATCTCTTTCCCTCCCTTGCTCTCACTGAACAAAAGCGAAGGAGGGGATGAGGGGAGTGAGAGGGGACCTCAGTGCGGGCTGAATGATGAACGTTGGTACATCCTTTACTCCACCATCGGCTCCTTCTTTGCTCCATGCCTCATCATGATTCTGGTCAACATAAGAATCTACCAAATTGCCAAACAGAGAACACGCTGTCCACCAGGAGAGCCCAGGAAGGATGGGATCGGCTCTGCTACACCAAGTCAGCCTCCAAGACATGTACAAGCCAACGGGAAGGATGATGAAGAAAGCACACCCCCTTCATCAAACAAAACATCCAATGTCAGACCCCCAACCCTCGCCATCACCCCTTCTCCTTCCCCAGGAGAGACTCAAACATCCCAGAATCCCACCTCCAATAATCATTTGCAACCTCCGTCCCCTTCTCTAGCCATCACCCCTGTTACAACCTCCCTAGATACTTCTCCTTATGGCCCCACAACTCCCTCCTCTGTGTCTCAGTCTGCCCCTGCCAAGACTAAAGTGAAGGGGAAGAAGGGCAAGCGGCAGGGAGGGAAAAAGGCTGACAATAACAATGGTGACAGCTCAAGCACAGACAGCGATATGGAGCACAGCCATGGAGGAGGCCGAGGCAGCACCAGCATGCCAGGATCACCTGCAGGAGGGGGGGTCCACTCTCCAGCCTCAGTCAAGCGTTACCGGGATATGATCGCCACTTCGAAGGGGGCTCGGCTGGTGTCAGGGAGGAGGTCAAAAACAGAGAATAACCCTGGAGCAGCAAGGCGTAAAGCAATGGTTAACAGAGAGAAGCGTTTCACATTTGTTCTGGCGGTGGTAATCGGTGTCTTTGTGGTGTGCTGGTTCCCGTTCTTCTTCTCCTACTCTCTGCAGGCAGTGTGTCCGGAGACATGTGCCATCCCTGGTCCACTCTTTACTTTTTTCTTTTGGATCGGTTATTGCAACTCCTCACTCAACCCAGTCATCTACACCATTTTCAACAAAGACTTCAGAAAGGCCTTTAAAAAGATAGTGTGCAGTAGCACCAAGGGCACTTTCTTTTAGCATATACATCCTCTGTATAGGACATGGATTAAAAAAATATATTAAAATCAATAATTTCCATTTCCGAACACTCAAAGGGCTGCCTAAAAAAAATGTTGAACTAAGAGACACTCTTTTACAGCCACAGTGTGCCAAACAGGCAACTTGGACTGTGGAATTGCAGCTTTTCAGCAGATACACGCATACATTCAGGGTGTGGGATAAAAACAGGACATGGAATAGAGTCAGCACTCAATGCTTGACTGCTTTACACTTCAATATTGCTGATACAATTTTGATTAAATTTTTTTATCTCCAGATCACGTTAAATTATGGATAATGCTGGGGCACAGGGGGTGCAGAAGGATGAAGAAATGTAGGCTATACACTCTTTATAAACCTGACAGAGGGAAGCAGGAGAACAGTTGAGAACGAACTCCTAAATAAGAATACAGACAGTTTAATGTAAAATTTATAATATTTTGTAGTTATTAAATTCGATAGGATTAATGGGGAAAGAAAACAAGTATTAATAAGAAAAGTGACCTTAGGTTTCGGTGAGCCTATGGCCATTTATTTATCGATACAGAGCACAAGGAGCACACAAGCTTAGTAGTGATGTGTTACATCTGCAGTCCTAATTTGCCCAACTGCAGGGCAAACATGTGTTCCCCGATTTTTATCTAAAACCCGCAGCAGCAGCAACAGCAACAACAACCACAACAACAACAACAAGAGAAGGTTTCTGACGATTTCAAATGTGATGGCACAGACAAGGGAAACCTTTAAAATTGAACCTGAGGGCTTTTATAAGGAAAGCCTGCACATCAGACACCTTGCTTGTGGCTTGGTGTGGGTCATAATGGACAATCAGGTTGTTTGTAATGGAACTCATGGCTTTCACCTTTTATGAAATACAGAATATGTTTAAATTTGGGGGATTTTGGACTTAAAAGAAAACAACAAAATGTTATTGAGATGTGAAAATAAGACAATGTGATCATCCTCATTTTCTAATCTTTGCTGTTTCATGCTATTTTACTTAACCTGGACTTTCACACCAATGGACTGGATTGAGCAATCCTTTTAATTAACATTGACATGTTTGATTAACATCAAATGACATTTGAGGAATAATCAAAACTGTTTTTAGCCTCTTGAAATTGTTTCAAATGTTATTCACAGTGTCTAACGGGAGGTGCATCCACTGAAGACTGAAAAAAACCTAGATTCTTTTTATTCAACGTTATTTTCCACAACCCTGATTAAGAGGGTAGACATTTACATTGACTGTAAAGGACACATAAACAATGCAATTATGGATTTGTAATGTTATACCTAATTACGCCTACATGGGTTATTCTGAGAACCATTTGGTTGAGTCACTCTTTACCAATGCCTCTGGCACGTTGTCACCTGCATTGGACCTCAGCATGGCACATTTGGTTTATAGCTGAGAGACAAGAGCATGAATGGTAATTCTCACCATGAGACTGAAGCTCTGTCAGCTTCCTCGATAAAAAAGAACAGAAAATGTGAACAGCTAGCCCAGTGGAACAGCACACAGGCTTATTGACTCAATGGGACAAGGGCTGTCAGCAGCAACACTTCAACTTACTAATTGTTTAGAACTGCTGACCTGTGTGTGTGTGTGTGTGTGTGTGTGTGTGTGTGTGTGTGTGTGTGTGTGTGTGTGTGTGTTGACTTTAAAGTTGACTTTAATGCTTTTCTGTAAAGAGTGTCAGTGCCTCCTCTGGCTGCTATGTACTGCACATCTACTGTAATATTGATACGAATAGAGAGAGACCAGATTTCCTGGTGGAGGCATCACTTTGTGAATGTTTCTACTTGATGGACAGATCAGTAGTATATTGCTACATTGAGATGAGTCTTATTGAACTGAAAGTTAGTGTTTATCAGTACATGGCTATTTAGTGAACACCCTCTAGGGACCAACGAGCCTTATAGGACACCAGCTTGATTCAGTGATATCTGGCTCTGTGTTGCTTTAATGAAGTATTTCTTTATATTTGGTGTATGTGACGGGAGGAAAAGATTGAAAAACACTGTAATTATTTATTTCAAACTATTGTGTTTTCTGTCTGTTACCTATTTATTGTTCAGCTAGGCTACTATGCTTTTATTCTGAAAATCAAGCAACGTGGAACTGATATCAAAGAGCGAGATCACTGTACAGATTTTTAATATCTTTAATAAGAGCTGAATTGATTTGTGCCGTCAAGCTCTTGCTTTGTGGAGATTGAGCTATATTTGAGTTTGGGATGTATTTGTGTTGAATTGAAGGAACATAAACTTTGAGTTATGTGCATAATGCAGAATCTACAATGTAACATATGTCATTGTTTCATCAAGTATCATCATCATCATACAGCAAAATGTTCAATCCAAAATACAAGCACATTCATGGATGTACATTTTTTAAGCATACTGCATCAGGAAAATCTCTCTTCAGCACTGTTGTCAAACTTTTCCTGAAAAAAAGTAAACAAACATGAAAATGTCACTAGCACCAATAGCCTGTTTCAGTTGGATGATTTGGCAGGCTTTTTGCAGGCTACAATCCATACCACACAGAGATGTTTAGAGATTCAAATAACTGATCTAACAAAATGGTTGTATTGAGTGTTGAGTAAGAGCTCTGTGCTCTTAAATATCTGTTCCCTGGTGTCATCTGAAAGGGTTATTTCCTACCCAGAAATACAAAGCTATAGCAACGCAATATTCAATAAAAATAGCCACAGAGGCTGTTTCCAACAAATAGAGTTGCAATGCTGCTCAAATCCCCCAACCATGGGTTTATGTAGTGTGACTGCTGCTTTATTTTAAAAAGTACAAATTATTTTGACAGATGTAGTAATCTGTCTCTTGATCACCATCCTTTCCCTGAAACCGCCTGTCCTGTCTCTTCTCCTACTGTGTTTGGGCCAAACTGCATGGTCTGAGCTTTACAATCTTCTATCTGCCATCTGTCATCTTCCCTCTCCAGTTTGGAAATAAAGCTACTTGAAAAAGCATGAGTCATTCCCCGGTTTGTTTATTGTATTTTCATATGATACAACATCAGCGATGAGGGCAAAGATTAAAAAATATATATATATATATATATATGATTTCCTGAAAGAAAATGACCAATACATTGTTTTACAAATAAGAGAGTTTTCATAAAATGTTTTTGTAGCATATATGTTAAACTGAACAGCAATCTAAAATCATTTTCAGCCATTATTAAACAGCCCTTACACGTCAGGAAATAGTCCATTTTATTGTGGGCTGATGGCAGTTCAAGATGTCATTGGAAAATCTCCTATCACAGTAGGACATGAGAACTAAGCCTCCTCAGGGACGTCGCTTGCTGCCAACAAACAGAGAAGGTCTATAAGGAATTGGAGCACGTTGCCAAATATCACATGTGCACACACTCACATATTGAATATGTCATTCTGCATCAAGTGTCTGTATTCATGTTGTGAAACAGGCTCAATCCACATAGACTCACACACACGCACATACGCACGCACACACACACACACACACACACACACACACACACACATACTTGTAGTAACAGCTTGTTATATTTGAGGTCAGCGGGCCTACAGTGAATTGTAATTGATTTATGCTGATGAGCAGTTCTCATCATTGAATCAAGCGTCTCTGTCCTGCTTTTCCTCACACACATATTTCCACTCGAATAAGATACACAACAAAGTGATGTGCCACCTTTACGTCCTCAGATTAATTTCCATATGTGGTTTGAGGTGCAAGCGTAGGGAGCTCCAAGGTGTGTTTACAGTGTTATATTTAACAAACACAGTCTCCCTAAGCTGCTTATTCTCTAGCCTCAGCTGGAATATAAAACAGGCCTGATTGGTAGAAGTGGAGTCTGACTAACATGAAACACAATATACTCATTAGCCTCTTATTCACACTTGATAGAAATCATGAGAGAAAAGAAATGCACATGCAAGCTTGTATACAAAGAGCCTAGAGATGTATAGGGAATAGACAGAGACGATAGATATTGCAAAAAGACGGTATGAATATGTAAGGATATGTGTTTGGAAGGTGTTCCAGCACAAAGCATTCCATTTCCAATCCCCTGCACATTAGATAGATTTCTTCACTAGTAATTTGGCTGTTGAAAACATCCAAGAGGCAGGATGAAAATTGAGAGACAGAACACATAGAAGCTCTCTTCCTTTTAAAGGTCGAGGCATTCAAATGCACTTTTGCTTTGTGAACTCTCTGATAAAAGCCTCATTTTTAGGGGGCACAGGCAATTATGATTAGAATCACTCTGGCTATTTAACACACATAGGGTGTTTGTGTGTGTGTGTGTGTGTGTGTGTGTGTGTTAGATGTATATATAGTTATGTTACTATTCTTATTAACATTTACTTTTATTATAAAGTATGACAGCCTATCCCAGTGAGATATGGCTGCATACATTACTGTTTTTATTGCATTGGTGTTTGGTTGAGCTGATTTAATGTGTTAGAGAAAGCATTGTGCCCTCACAAGTACAGAAGCACAGAGATTTGTGCGAGTTTGTGAGTTTGATTAAACCAGATTCAAAAACACAATTTGTTTTCACTAATTAACACACAAAAGATGTGTAAAAGAAATAAAAGCCTTGCTTTTTCCAGCTGGAAGTGTGAGGATTTAGGAAGTTTTGGAAGTATCTTCTTGTATGGCCTCACCATTGAGTAGGGAATGAGCTTCATTTCTGCTATCCCTGTGGACACAATTACTTTCATGTTTTTCATGGATATAAACTTTGAAGAATTATTGTGCCTCCTGGTGTTGGGAAAGAAAAGAATCGAGATGCCAAATTGTCACAGTATTATCACAGGCAGCATCAGGCTCTGCTGTAATAACTCTATTAGTAATATGTTTCTTAATCGAAGCACAGCCAGAACTCTGATGAGAATCCAAATCAGAACTGAATCATCTGATTGAAAAGTATGCACGGAGGCTGTGAAACGGGCATAAAAATATGCAGCGGATGCGTTAGTGGATCAACACACAATAAAATAGATTACTTGTGCAGTTGTGTGCTACTTACAACCAAGGCTGCCCAATTTGAAGAGGGGAGAAAGACGGATGTGTCTTTATTTAGCTGGGCCATCATGGAAAGGTCACAAAGTTCATTTTGACACACAGACATGCACGTACATGTGCACATATGCTGAGGAAAACACAAACACACACACACCAAATCACAGCTCACACAAAGAGAAACAAACTCGAGCCTAAAATAGAAAAACAGATGACTAACACTCAACTGTACAAACAGATACACACTTATATTTGTCAGCACACATACATATACAATGCGTAGCCACACATGCTGTCACGTAGGCATACAAAAACACACACAATTACATCACAGACAGAAACAAAACCAAAACAATAACATTAAAGAAGATTTTAATGAACTCGTTGATTTTATGACACAGCTTACTGTACAGTAAATTTATTGCTCCACCGTAATCAGTGCAACATCAATCTTGTCTTGAACTGAGCTGTGTGTGTGTGTGTGTGTGTGTGTGTGTGTGTGTGTGTGTGTGTGTGTGTGTGTGTGTGTGTGTGTGTGTGTGTGTGTGTGTGTGTGTGTGTGTGTGTGTGTGTGTGTGCGTGTGTGTCTCTCAATTTGGCACAGTAAGGAGGACAGGATGTGCTGGGTTGATGTGAAAGTGTCATGTCCTTTCTGAGCTATACAGTAGTATAGCAAGTAATGGAAACAACACTTTGCGGACAGTTTTCATTATAAATAATTACAAAACAAATTTAATTTAATATAGCAGGTGGTTTAGGGCTCCCAAACATTTGACATCATGTTGCATCAATGTTTGTTCAATTTTTGCTCATGTCTGCAGTCTGGGACTCCTTCCAGGTACCATTTTGGTTGAACAAAATGTTTTTTTGTCATTCAATTTACACCCAAACTAAATTAGTTTAGATTGTAGTTTTAAAATCACTTTCCATGGATGCCTATGCTTTATTCACATGAAGCACTTTGTTACATAAGCTTCAATATTTGAATTTCATGAGAAGTCTATCCAACAAAGTTTGTGTGCATGTACAAAATGCAGATTACTTTCCGACTTTACAATCTCCGTGTCCATAGGGTTGGTGGGGTTGGAGGGAGCCAAAGGGAGAGATATGTGAGGGGGGGAAACAAATTTCTTCTATTTTTGTCTTGTTTGTGGTTGCTTGCAAATTTTGTGCTGATTAATTCATGGCTATTTGTGATTATATTCATCTACTTTATTTGTGATCTTGCAACGTGCAACCCAACCACTATATAATCATAAAATCAATACAAACTAATTGATCCCAAAAAAGAATATAGATTACTTTAACAGACATGGTTTATGGCATTCTGTTAAATTCTGTTCACATTTTGTGAAACATGCTTATTCACTTTTTTGCAGAGTTGGATAAGAAGATTGATACTTCGAAACGTGTACTAACTATATCTTTATATAGTTTATAGTTAAACTTTCAGTTATAGTTAAATAGATTTTTTGTCTTCTTAGAAATACAGAAAAGATGTTGTTATAAATACTGTAACTGCTGATTGTGGGTCTCTGCTCACATCATAAAAAAAAGAAATTTAACCATAACTCCATTTTATGAATGAGGCAGCTGACCTTAGTTTCCTGGCATCATCCCACAGTTATTCCCCTCTGCTTTGAAGCCCTAACAGTGACTGATTTCAGTGGTTGGCCTCTCATCATCAGTGTGGATGAAAGGCTCCATGTGACTAACAGGAGGAGAGCATCCAGCATAGCAAAGAGAAAGAGGCATTTATTTCTTATCACAGTCTCAACATTTAATCCTTGTTTAGGTTTTTGTACTAAAGATTCTCTCTTGGGATTTCAAAGCTTTTTACAGTTGTTTTTTAAAGGTCCAATATTTAATACTGACAGCTAGCGTTTAAAATAGTTACTGCAGTCCAAATTCAAAGTACTGGACTGAGTCGTCTCCCCCGCCCCCTCCTCCCCAGACTCAAAGTTCACGGAGGTTGCCAGGTTGAGAACACAGAATAATGTTGCTAGACACTAGTCTTACAAAGCCAGACATTACGCCACAGCACAGCGGAATGGTTAACGTTAGATGCTGTACCTGACTGGTAACCACCCTATCTTGGCTTAAAATAGCAGCAACAGCCGCTAAAACCTACCTACCTCACCTATACCCCTACCTCGCCGTCCCCTACTACCCAACTGACAGACACACTTCCTCGACTTAAAATTACGGAAACAACCGATAAGAACTGCACAAACTCACGCCCCTCTCAACTGATTTACAGCCACCCTTTCTTGGCTTAAAATTACTCACCGTTTGACGGCTACGACCACTGAAAAATTCAACTTGAGTACATGAATGTTGAAATGACTTAGTAGCCTTAGTAGACGTGAAAAATTAGCCTGAAGCTAATGCTTTAGGAGGAATTTAACCAACTCTGTGTCCTTTTGGGCTCAAAGCTGTCTCCCTCTTTCAAATACATCTCCAATATTTACCCGGAGTTTGTTACTTCTCTGGTTAACTGTTTTTTTTAGGTTGGATAGAATCTAGCTCCATTGATCCAGTTTGTTTGTTTGCTGCCTTGATTTCAGCTTAGCATGTTAGTTTAATATATGATGACATATTGTGGTCATTTTGGGATTTAATACAGTAAATATATAACATATTGCACTTTAACTATAATAGGTTTTAGTCCACTGTGAAAACTAAGAACAAGACCAGCAGACAAAGGATAAGACCTATATTATATTTTTCCACCTCTTTTAGAGAATTAAAGGTCTTGTCTTTTCTACTCTTAAAGCACTCAACTGGCACATTTGGATATGTTTTTGTGTGGTTTCTTTTGTGCATATAGCACTGAATGTTATATTATTAAATTTTCAATTATTCTACATTGCCTGAAAAAAGGTTATGACATGAAGGGAATATGTCCTGCAGGCATTTATAGTAGCATTCTGTGGTCATGCTTGTGTATTTTTGATATATATCACTTCGTAATATTTAGGTAGACGTGTGTGAGTACAACTACAAAGAGAGGAAACCCTTGTTTGATATTTATCATATAATGGCAGACATTTGAGACAAGTCATCTGAAATGTTTAAGAGAAATATTTCCTGTAAGCCTCCCTGTGCCAAGTAGATAACACTCTGTGAACCATAGTCCAGAAAAGGGTACCATTTATAAAATGATTTTGAACTGTACATACAGTGTTCTCATGCCAGTCATGAATGTCAAATGTCAAAGCATTCTGCAAAATGTTGATTAGATTTTTTCTGAAATATACTGCAGAGTAGAGTCATAAAACCCCCACTAACTAAAAGCTTAAAAACAAGATTTATGTAGTTTAAAATACAATTTAACTGCCAGAAATATGTATTTTTAAGTAATAGCATAAAACCTGCACTCCAATTAGTGATATTTAGTATTAACTTCATCCCCTTTAGGGTTTAAATGACATTTGTAAATGACCAGACCCAGTCTTGCTTCTAAATCTAGCAGTTACTGTATCTTTTATGGGAGGGGGGCAAGGCCATCAACACCACCACTCATTCATTGTTCATTAATTATACATTAATTAGATATAGATTACCAAACAGCTTATCACAGTTTTTTTCAATTGCTAAACGACAGTGGTCCCAACTGAAGCCACATGTGTAAAACTCTAACTACAGTCTGCATCCCCAACAGTCACCTAAATTAAACAGTTCACATCACCTGCAAAACTCATTCCAAGCAACACAACTCTTAACACGTCTCAAAACAGGCTCAGTGCAGAAAAAAAACTATCATCAAACAAATATTAGAAACGTTTCATCTTTATCGTTTAAATAATTCATGTGATTTCACACAAATCAAGATTTTCTTTAAATTAAAAAGTGAAATTCTTTCACATGAATGAATTTTATAACATAACCAGTTTTTTAGGTAAACAAAAAGAAATGAAAACAAAAATCAGTTGCTAACCGACAGTGGGCACAACTGGAGCTACGTGTGCAAAACTCTAACTACGGCCTGTAAAGCAGCAGTTCATGTCTACCAAACTCTAGTTCCTTTTTCATTGCTTAAACAGTTTTCAAAACTCTACACACTTATCTCATGACTTTAACCACAACGTGAACAACACTGTGAATATACAGCACTTTGTTCAAAGGCTAACACACTGCTGTGAAAACCACAAATTCAAAACAATGGATTTCAGTCTTGTGCATTTCAAACACAGCTGATTGAATTTTAGCTGAAAGCCTAAGCAAGTGTCTTGTTTTAGACTAGTTAGTGGACATATACGGTGTTTATATAGAGAAAGCTCAAAAAGCCTTTTTCGTATACAAACACCAGTTTTTTTTTTATTGCTAAACAACAGTGGGCACAACTAGAGTCGCATGTGCAAAACTCTAACAACAGTGTGCACAGTAGCAGTTCATGTGTACCAAACTCTAGTTTACTACTTTAATAAAGGAAAGACAGCAGGGAGGGAGACAACACAACACACACAGAAAGAGACACACACAAATGCACAGACACACAGACAGACAGACACACACAGACACAGGACAAGGGACCAAACACCTGCGCTAGTTAGAGGACCTCACAGATTCAGCAACTTTCTGCCAGATCTCCAGAGCTCCATGCATGCGCGCCATGAAGCGTTCCATACAAACTACATCCAGATAGGAAAGGATCCATGTGCGCATACACAGGTAATGAGGCAGTTTCCAATGGTTTGCAATCTTTCTCTTTGCAGCTGTAAGTCCAGCAAACACAGCACATTTCTGAGTTCTAGTGAGCTGAAAGGCTGACAGATCATTCAGGATCAAGACACTGACAGTAACAGGCACAGTAACATTAAACAAGGCAGAAATTTTGGATGCAATATTGTCCCAGAACTGAGCAACGGGAAAGCACTCCCAGAACATGTGAAGATACTGTGAGTACCTTGTGCTTTTATTGGGCAGAAAGTGCACAAAGGGCTGTTAATTATTATTATGTGGTGCATTTTCACAGGGGTGAGATATGTCCTATGAATGAAATTGTAGTGAATCTGCTGATGGTCTGTATTGCGTGATTCTTCTGGAATGTTAGACCGTACATCATGCAAGTCGAGAGCGAGGTCTGAACAATCGTGTGTCCAGATCCTCTCAAAAGGATGGGCAGATATCACTAAGAACAGAAAAAAGGAACATAGCAGACTGAATGCATTTAGTAAGTCAGAGAAGGGCAACAAGCCAACCTCACCAAACTTGTCTTTTAGACAATGAACTCTCCTTTGTTCCCATTGTGGGGCTGTTACAATCCAATCAGGAGTGCTGTATTATTGAATAATGGGGGAAAAGTGTGCCAGTTATAAGCTATATGGCATTATGTCTCAGCCATTCTCCAAGTCTTGATAAGATGAGAGATAATGGAGCCAAAGCGTAGCACAAACTTTTCTAGTTACACCTCCCTTCCACCTGATAACGTAACTGTAACGCCAGACTGCATAGCAGAAGAACAACAGCCAAATACACAGCCAAATACACTTTGCACTTGTATCCTCTTGCCTTAAACAGACACACTTGTTTGTTAGTGTGTGTGTGTGTGTGTAAGTGTGTGTGTAAGTGTGTGTGTGTGTGTGCTCAGCTTTCACAATCTTATTCCAGTATAACACATGGCAGGGGGACTGTTTCAGTCTATGATAGACTGAAGTCAGATCTCCTCTGGTGGCTGGCATTGCGTGCCAGATGACAAAAGTGGCAAACTGTGTGATCAGAGACAAGGGGAGCCAGGAGAGCAGAGGGTATTTGATCGAGACAGGTGTTATTGATTGACAGCTGAGAAATTCTCTAGACTGGTTATCGAGCATCGCGGGCACCGAGTGAGGGAATAGACAGTAACAAAACATGACATTGGGCTTGAATTGCCATTTATTGGTGCTTATGGCTGGGTGAATATGGCAATATATTCTATATATACCTATATACCTGCAGTGAACAGTGATGTAGTCTACGTGATACGCAAGTAAACATAGTATACTCACAAAGAAAGCTCCAGGATTTCCATGTACCCACTTAATAAAGCGCAATGACACACAACAACATACTTTCCATTATATTTTTGACATTTGGAATCTGTGTGAATGAATTGTCATCTGTGGGGTTGTGGGGAACAAAGTCCCAAGTCCACTAAATAACTATCAAAATAATGTTGTGCACAACTGTGGCATGTTTGTGCCAAAGTATATTTTATTTAAGGCAATTATCTCGATGACATATTAAATGTCTACACTCATTAAAGCCAGACTGTATGCAAGTCATTATTCTGCCTACACGAAAGTACACTATATACTATATTGACATCAGGTATAGCATGCAGATAAACACCCACATGCGACAGATACAAATTAAAGATATTCAAAGCATGGAGTCTGGTGGACTTGGTCTGACGGCAAGGCAAAGTGGTACAAATATTCTAAATATAGTGCAAACTTAAACACATGTTTTTTGCTGGTCCTTCTTAAGGTGACTAAAATAAAAGTTTTGCTGGTATTCAAATCCTGTGTGCTATAATGTGCTGTACTGTATTGCAATCTGAAACATTGTATTCATACAGAAACTTACATGAAGTCACATGGGAAAAAGCTTTTAGTAGGGCTTGGGAAAACAGTATTTGGATGCTAAAACACTTCTGGGAAGCTACAGAATGAGTTAAAAACCTCAAAATAATAATAATAATAATAATAATAATAATAATAGAGTTTTTTACAATATATCACATTGTTGTTTGAAAGGATCCCTGATTAACCCACAGACAATTACCACCTGACTCAGCAGTTTACCTCAGTTCTATTGAGCTTGTTTGCCTCGTTAAGCTTATTATTTTGGTTTTCTGGCCCACAGACTGCCCTCATCAACCTTGTTTTTAGCAGCAGAAAGCAGATGTTTTCCGCAAAAAAGCTTTGAACTCACTGTATACACTCGCCCAGCACCAATTAGCAGGCAAACAGACAAGGTTAACGACTAGCTGAGGGGCCAGATATTTTCTACGGGGCTTGAAAGAGATCAAACCAAAGTTAAAAAGAGAGTGATTATTTGACCAGATCCGTGACTCTTAATGAATGTTAATATTGGTCTGCATCTATCGGATGTGTAAATAGCATAATGATTGCATTCCACACAATACCTTTATATGGTGACACAATTTTTTCATCTTGCTCCATTGCCACCATGTTATATTCAATGAATACAGCTTTAAAACAAGAATCAAACAATTAACTTAAAATAGGAAAAGATGAGACCTATCAAAATTGTGATGTATTATGTTCTGATACTTACGTTTATGTTTTGTCAATGGTGTGGTGGAATTTCCGGAAACACCATGTTGTGGTATGACAAAACAAAGGGAAAGCTTAGACAACATCAGGTCATTCATACGTCACTGGTCAGGGGATGAGAATAAATTACCAGTCTTCGATAACCAAACTTGTTCATGCATAATTATGTGTATCGCTCTACCGACAAAGAGTGCAGACAACTGCATCATAAGGGAATGTTTTGTTTCAGGACAGTCTCCTTTTGGAGGTTGGTGGGCCTGCCACATTTTAGCATAATGACCAGGGAGCGAGATAGGCTGAACTAAGCTTTAGCAGTGTGTTTAGTCGCCTGCAATATCTTTGTTTACCTTAAAGGTAAACAAAAGATAAGTTACTTACCTAAATGTAACATCACCAGTATAAGTTTAAATACACCTTCAGGAAGATAAGAAGTTCAGAGAGTTGGGACTGCACTGCACCAAAAAAAAAAACATTTGCAGTTAAACTATACTGACTGCTTAATTGTCTCCTTAATTGAGTGTTCATTAAATGCTTCTGTGTAAATCAAAATCTCCCGAATCTTCTTCATGTATTCTGTTCTGTTATTCATTATCATTTACCTCACCATCTTTGTTAAATAAATCTTCAATTGAATGGACTGAACTTCTCTGTGGCTCACTCATGAGTAATAATTTTGAACTGAATGAGGTACACCCTAACATTGTGTGACAGTTTAAAAATTCCTACGGATTTTGTCCCATTCCTTATCATCCAGTGTAATACTCAGATCCCTTTCCCATGTCTTTTTTAGGGCAGCCCAGGCTAGATCCCCCAGGTTTTGCATAAGCATAGAATAATACCCAGAAGCCTCATGACCTTTTCCATAATTCAACAACAACTTATCTTAACATTCTGGTGCCTTCGGGGCTGACAAACTGGATCCAAAAAATCCCCACTAACAGATGGCGATGTTACAAATATTTAAAAATATTTAGACCTAGGGATTCAAAATTGCTGTGTCACTTCCTCAAAGGATTTCAATATGCCACTGAGATACAGATCCCCCAGTGGGACAATTCCCTTTTCCAACCAGCCTGTCTGTATCAGTCCCAAAATGCTGTGTCTTGCCGAGCAAAGAGCGGAGAATCGTCTTCAGTGTTTTGATTAGCAAAATAATTGATGACAAAACACTTAAGAATTGCATTGATTGCACAGACAGGGAACATCCTCATTAGACAAGCTACTTTGTGAAATGTCAGAAAACACCATAGCTATTTACTCTGTGGGCTAAAACACACAAAGGCTAAATCTTCTTTACAATAATTCACTACATTGACTATAAGGTATAACTCATTAAAATATGCAATGATTAAGATTAGTGCATATGATGGAAAAGTGTCATTTGAACGTGCCAGAGGCCAACAAATTTAGGCTTTTACGGCACCCCCTCCTAGAAAATTATTCCAACATCCCTGCTGGTACTGTAAATAATGAAAAATAGCATACATATTAATAACGTTTAAACTTCACGTTGTACAAATCAGCAAGATTAAATTTCACTTCCGGTAACCATCTTTGTTAGGATCAAGAGACGCAACCTGGAAAACGGGGAGAAGAAAGAAAAAAGAAAAACGGTCAGCAGTGCAGCAGACGGAATATTTACCCTGATAGGGAAACCTCTTCAAAGCTGCGGTACGTTTTGTTAAACGACCTTCTGGGTTTGCCAATGAATGAACAAAAAACTATGCTTTTGCGTCACTATGTGTGACTGCTAGCTAACGTAACGTTAATGTTAGCTAGCTTGCTAACCGGGTTATTTCAGCACAGGTGCCACGGCGGCAGCCTGAGGCAGCCGGGAGCGCAACACGAGACAAGTGAAAAAATGTTCATACATGACATATTTTCCTAGAAGCTAGTTTAAATGGTTGGTAAACATTTATTTGTTTTGTGGGTAAAATGCTTCATTGGCTTTTCTGTAACGGTAACGCTAGCATTTAATAGCTAACGTTAATTAGCGTGCTAAGGCTAAAACGTCAGTGTCAGTATAGCTAGCTCATGGCTGCCATGCTGTCACCACAGTCTCTTGGTAGGCTTGTAATAATTACACCAAATGGTTTGTGTGTCTTTTAAAACTAGCAATGCTAAATTTCTAAAGTAAGGCTAAGCGTTTGGTCCGCTAGTCACAGTTCGGGGCAATTCACGTTATGTATGATCCATTTAGCCTCACAGGTTTCAGTCAAAAGCTGGAAATCTGACAGTACATGTCCATATACGTGTTGTTTTTACGGATGGGATTGCTCGGCTTCCCAGCATTGCACGCTAGTGGGCAAGAATACACCGTCCTACAACCGCAATGTCGTAATGTGTAATGTCCTCTTCTCTGCATTTTACATCGATATGTATGAAGGTAAATATGGTGCAAATGTGAGAACGCGTAGATGCGATGTGAGCACTTGTAGAATATGATTTGAGAGCTTGTAGAAAAAAATCAGTACTCGTATTTTATCTTTATTTTTATTTTTTTACTTTATTCACTTTTCCAGTACAACCACAACTCAGTGATTACAACCTCTCGAATCTGTCGCTGCAGTGCTCTCTCTCGCATCACACAGCGGCGAGTCTGCGCTCTTGACTTTTGCAACACTTCTTGCGATACATTTGGTGCAAAACTAATTTGTACCTGTGGACTTAGTCTGTGGCGCTCTAAGCCAACAGGATGGCCGGGGACAGCAGTGTTTCGAACTAGCCCGGCTGAGCCGCGCTGCACTGCAGGCTCATATGACGGTTCTCCTAAGTTCATGTAGCTATCATAATGGATATAATGGCTGTAATTCATCATTTGTATTGTCTTATAACACATCAAAGGGATGTGTGCTGTAAAGCCTATAACGTGGATGCAACTTTATTAACTTGTCGGTGGGGTGATGTCATACACTCATTTGCGTATTTGTGATGTCATTACACAATCATTTGCATAAAGCTTAGTGATTGTGTCAGCAAGGTAGATAAAAAGAAATAGAAATTTTTAGCCAAATCACAAATTCCATGCAGGAATTTATTTTACCTCATAATTATTATTTAGGTGCCCTGTCTTTGAAGTAAAACAAGAAATTCGACGGAGGGAAGGAACAAAGAATTCAGCTGTGTCTTTCTCCCGTTGCGTCCTTGCTGACACAACCACTAAGCTTTATACAAATGATTGTGTAATGACATCACAAATATGCAAATGAGCATATGACATCATGTATGGCGGCCGGTGTTGCGTGGCGCACCGCCACAAATTAGTCTATGTGGGGAAACACTGCTTTTAGTACTTCATGTGCCACTGAGCAACTCTTATTGGAATGAACATGGCTTTGTGTTGAATGCTGAGTCAAAGACTTCATTTCCTGCATTCTGATACATTTGTTGGCACAAATTTATGGCGAAAACATCTTTTATTAATGTTAATAAAAACCTTTTCCCAAGGAGCGCATTTTGCTCCCAAGTTGGAGGGACTTACGTTCAGTATGTGGTAGAACTGACATGGAAATGAAAAACTCAAAAGTCACATTTGGTAAAAGTGATTTAAGTAATTCAAGAATCAACACTGACATCAGTGTTTCCTCTAAATAGGGCCATCTGTGTCTGTTTTCTCCCAGCTGCCACAGAATAAAAGATAAGAACAATATTATTATACCTTTTTAAATGAAATTATAAAGCTGCCCCAAATGGCACACGATTGGAAAAAAAAACACTGCTGTCAGGGATCTTTTGAAGATAAGGAGAAGGCAAAAAAGTAGATATTTAGAGGTGCTTTTAATTGTCACTGGCAGCTCTGTTCAGACAGAATAAATTCAGTTAAGTAGAGTCATACTCCTCGTAGTCTACACTTTAGCCAAATCCCAGCAGGTGGCTTGCAATCGACAAACATTTCCAGCCTAAAGCACGTGCAATCAAAAATACACAAAGACAGCCTGCATAGAAAGCTTACTGGTAGATGAAATTGCAACTGCTGCAAAAATTGAAATTCAATAGCAGTAATGTACAAACTCAGAGGTATTCTGAGTTTGTGCTTAAAGCATATGGTGTCTCTGTGGACTAGGCATGGGCCGGCAAAATTGTCATGGTATTACGGTATTGCAATGACAGCTATATATGTATTATTTTAGAAATGTCTGGGTAAAAAAAAAGTTTTTTCCATTCAACACTGTGGCCCTCATTTATCAACCTAATGTAGAAACCGGCGCTGATATGAGCGCAGAAATCCTCTTTGACAGGCTTCACGTGAGATTCATGAAATTCATTTGTATCACACCGATCTGAGCAAAGAATGGTCGTTCATTGATAAATGCAACAGCTGGAAGTGATTGTAATTTAAAAATCACGCCCCAATATATTCTGTTTTGAGGCCTCGTCCCTACAATTTACGACATAATCCAGCTAAGAAGCGCCACATTTCAGAGGTGGAGATTGAAACCCAGACATCTCAGTTTAATTTGCAGTAAGGTGTCCTATGTAACTGGAATTGAAGGCTGTAGGAAGAATTCAGAATGGAAAGAGATCACTGATGCGGTCAAAAGTGTTAAATCGGACTCCAGCTGAAGTTTATTTAATTTATACATCCTTGACATATGTATATAGTCCTAATAGTAATACACAGGCTTATATTGCAATATTTTGTTTATTAAAATAAACACATGGCAGCAGAGTTTATGCAGTGTTTTTATTTTACATGTGTTCTTTGCATGAGTCAGAGCCAGGCAACTGTAAGCTGTGAGGGAGAGCGCGTGTCCTCCACCCTCCGTGCCTGACCACCACCCCAACCCTATATACTGACAGCAGAGGGACTGGAAAAACAAGCCGAAATATGTCGGTCAATGACAGAACACTTTAAAAGACAAACTAAAATGTGAAGAGTAAATAAAATAAAAAGTTGTACATTGTCATGTTTCCTGTATTGCCTACCATTGGCAAACATAGGCACTACCTTTCAAAAGCGAGGGGTAAGGACAAGGCTCTCTGGATACCGGGTCATCTGGTTCCATCACTACATTTATAGCACCCTGTTTTCCTGCGCGATGTTGTGCAGAACTCCACAGGCTAACAACCTCCCCCCCCACTGATGCAAGACAGAGCCATTTGCCCTTAATCAATCCGAGCTTTCCACCGTGGCCCGTGTGCACTGTTGTATAGAATTCCGCATAGAGGTCTTCTAAAAGTGCCAGATCTGCCATTACTCATCATCATCAGTGATTCACTGATGATTTCTCCTTCTCCTGTTAAACTAATATGCTGCACCGCAAGTCCACACTGACTAAAAAACGTGAGTACAAACCAGACGTGAGATTTGATTTTATTGCAGCCTTCATTTACGTTCAAATTGATAAATGCTTTGCTTTGTGTAGGAATCAACGTACGCCCGTTCTACGCCTGTTATAGGTCTTACGCACATTTCATAAATTAGGGCCACTGTGTGTGCATGTCAGAGCTCTGCTCTCTGTCAAAATACAGAGATGTTACATTTGCTTGTGCTTATGCGCTCTCCTACCGACATTTGGCACCGTTTTTTAAAAAAGTGAATCCGTCCTTGGTAGTACCGACCTTATTCGGTCAGTACCTAAAACATACAGAGTTCAGTACCCAACCCTAGTAATGAGTGGCACATAATGTGACGTGACATGGCATTTTATTTTGTTTGTTTTAACTTATCCAGTGTCTCAAGTACATTTTTCTTCCCCTTGCCCTACAAAAAAATCTGCTTGTCCTAGACAAGTCTTAATGTCAAGCCCTGCAGTGTATTCATCAAAGCTGTCAGCCCAAGCTTGGTCACAGTACTGAGGTGCATCCTTTCTTTACGATAAGCTTTTACTACTTCAGTAATTTCTACGTTCTGTTACTGAAGTATGTTCATAGGGAGTTAAGAGGTCAGTTATCCCTGTCGGGTGGCATTCCACCTTTTAGCCATGCAACTTTCGTACATAGCTTTGTGGTGATACAGGTTAGTGGTGTTGCCCCATGAAGGAGCGACATTAGCAAGGCACATTGTGCACAATACGTTTACAACATTTTTACAACATCTTCTTCTGCAGACTGTTTTACTCTCGCGTGTCACGTGTCCAGGGTGTAATCGCAGCCTCTGCTCGGCTGTAGCAACTGGAATTCAGCCAGCGCATACCCAAGAGGTGGGGGTCACAGTGGGGTGGTGGCCAGCGGCAGGTCTGGGTCTAACCTGTGTGACTACATCAACATCAACAAAAAGGTTGCTGGTCCAGTTGGGAAGTGGTGGCGGTCCTGGATCTGCTGACAGAAATCCTATAGAAACACTTTAATCATGATTAAAGATAATGATTATTAATTAATTAAATGGTAGCATACACTTTTTTTTCTCAGGTATAGGACATTTTTGCATGGATTCAATTAATGTGATGTATTGAAGGGGAAGTACATTTAATATGAGTTGCTTTCCTGCAGGGCTGTATTGATGCAGTGATACTATAATTGTATTTCCCTTCTGTCCCCATAAATCTGATATACATTTACTTCCTGTTTGCAGATATACTGGGAGTATAAATCTTCCTCTTTGATGGGTTGTGTTCTGCTGCTATGAGGTTTCTTCAAAAATATTGACATATGACGGCATCCAGTGTATACACACATTATATAAAAATGTAATTATCAGACTATACAAATTATACTCAAAGAAGGAAATAACTGGAAGGGTTTCTCAACTATGCATTTCCTATTTCTATTTACATAGTTTTAAATAGGCTTGGGTGGCAATAAAGCTGGAGTCTTTAGTTTTCAAATTAATTAGTTTCATTTAATTAGCTTGTCAATGGAAATCGACTTATATCGGAAGCAGAAGCAGGCTATATAACAGTCCACAACATGCTTAGTTTAGTTTATGTACAATAGATATGTATAATTAGAATATTAGCATTTTCATAACTTCCCACACACAGCACACACTTTTTGTCAGGAGCATGTGTTTTCATTGATTGATTTAACAAAGTTAGTTAAAAAGCAACATTAACATTATGTTCATTAATCAACAATTTGTAATAGCGAAAGCAGAGCTGAGTGATAACTGACGCTATGACAGTGGAGCCCACTCTTACTAGTTGATAACCACAGCAGATTGATTTTTATACAATTCACAAATATATTTTACATAAATAAATAAATTGGCAGGGCCGTCTGCATTCTGCGGTTGCTCCCTATACGTCGATATAATAGGCCCATTGCAGTATCCACTACATTTATAAAACCACATATTTACTAGTTGTTTTTTATAAAATGATGTTGGTGCAACTCTGTTTCCCTTATATTCATTGTGCAGCAGTGGTGCTCTACTGCAGAAAAAGCGGTAAGAATAGGACAGTGACGATAACCGCTTCACAACCATATCACGATGATGTAATGCTCCTGCACCGGATTTTTTTTCTTACTTAGGATGGAATTATTTTGCTTGTGAAAGTTATAGGAGTGCATATGTCACACTATAATCAACGTTTAGGTATATTGACTGGCTTCTAGCCTACGTTTAAGGGAAGAAACTTAACTTGCTTGTCACTTCAGCTTTGGGGATGGACAAAGGGGATGGACAGTCCATTAAACCTATGGGAGATTTCTTTTCAAATCTTTTGTTTGTCCGATCATTCTGAATTATGTCTAGGCTTGAGTAATTGTAATATCTACAGATAAAGTTCAATTGAATTTATAATACACAGTATGGAAGGGAAGGACATTTCTCCGTTATTAGCTGAAATCAACAACATAGTGCTGCAGTGTTTTACCATTGCACTTTACAGTGCATAAATTAGTCTAGCAGCTAGTGGTGTTAGCTTAATCCTTACAAAATACCACAGTTGAATTTCAGCCTTCCAACATTCAGGGTGCAAAATTAGCACCATCCAAATGCTGGTCAAATTTGCAAGTGGCTGGTAGATGTGCTTCACTCCAAAAAAAACAATGAAAATGTATTGAGTGGCTAGTCAAATTTGAACATTCACTAGCCATCTGGCTGGTGGACAATATAACTAATTTCTCAACCTGCTAACATTGTTAAAACAGAGTAGCTTATGCTTCAACATACAGTATATGCATTTATTCTTCTGTTACTCTACAGTATTAAGATAAAAAAATATATTCAGTCACAGTGCTAGTTAAAATGTAGTTAAAGCAACTTTAAAGAAAAGTAAACTGTAAAGTGTTAGATTTAATAATGGAATTTGGTGTGGTTGCAGAATGGGTTTGCACCCCTTCCCCACGGCCCACCCTGTGACCAGTGATCTACTCGAGGCTAAGAGGTCATTTAGAAATCAGATCCCAAATTATTGGTACCCAAATGTAACAAGGCTGCATTTCTTAGATCTAAGGAATCAAAATGAATTAGTAACGGGTTATATTCCACTTACAAAATCTTTTTTTTGATTTGAACTTTTTTTTTGTAGCACCCACACAAAAGAGAGAAATTGAAAGCACAGCTGAGCCGAATGTAAAAGCTCTGACAGGATCAGAGATATTATGTCATTTCACCTGCTGATGGAGAGGAGGGAAGCCTATATGTATCATGTTGATACATGACACTCATTTAAAGTGCCTGAACGTGTGGGGGAGTGTGTAGCAGCAGTTCGCCGTAAAATGGATTTATTTTATTAAAGTAAAAAGCAATGTCCATCTGCACTGGTTGGCTAAAAGAGTGTCAGTGAGTGTAAACCTGTACGTCATAGAAGATTATAAAAGTGTTTGCTGCAATCAAATGAGCACTGTGTCAGAGGTTTTTTTCTTCCTCCCCTCCCATCTCATCTCTCCGTTCTCATTTGTCTTTGCTCACTGCACTAATGTCTTCCCTATTACCTCTGATTTGGCTTGTCTGGGTGTGAATACCTAATCATGCTGAAGATACCACACTTGTATTCCATGTAAGCTTTATTCTTTTCCCTCTCGTTTAATCTCATGGTTGGGCTAACACTTATTCTTTGCTGAGAAGGGGGAGATGTGCCACATACAGTTTATACAGGCATAAATAAGGCTGTGCAAAGTAATGACCTTCTTTACTTTCCCAACCACACACAGACACACATCTGTGCACGTTTTGTGGAAAATTACATATAAAGGGATTTATTTATGCCCATAACAGCAGACCTATAAGTACCCAAACACTCTTAATTTGATAATTGTTGATTGGTTTTGTTTTTGGATATTCATTCATTTTACTCTTATTGACTTGTCTAGCTTCATTTATTGATTTTAGAACAGAGACAAAGACGACTTCAGACTCCTAACATGTCTTTTGTTTCTTTTAACAGTCGCGTCATCAGACAAAACCTACTGCTGCTTCAGAATAAGGTAGGGCAAACATCACTCTTGCTGTCGGTGACACAGTGCACAAGAAAATGCAAAATGAGCCCATTGTGTCTTTGCCTGCATCCTTGTGTGTGTGTTAGCGCATGTGAGCCCATTTTATGTAATCCCCACCTCTGGATGTACTCTCGGCTGCGCTGCCTTTGGGGTTGTTCTGAAGTCCTTGGTCGGGGGTCCACAGCTGTTCTGTGAAAAATGTACAAATAAGTCACTTAGTTGCCATGATACAAAGGGCCATAGCAACTGTATATCATCATCACTGTTACAGCTAGTTCTTTTCTTTGGGGAAAAACATCCTTTTTGAGTATAGCCTGCTGAGATTTTCCTTTAGTGAAAATCAAATGGAATGATACTTTTTGAATATCTGATTATGTATTAGTAATTACTATACATAAATGATATTGCTTGGTGAGAGGGAAGTTGTGCTACTTTATGACACTAATGCATACACGCGTAACTGAAAAGAAAATTGACTGTTTGAACTCTGGTTAACTTAGTAGCACATTCAGGATCTCACTCTGTGTTGACCTATTCTAAAAACAACTGCATTACAAACAATAGTTTTCAGATTTGATTTGTATGTGGTTCTTTGAAGTGCTGTGCCTTGTGTCTTGTGTCAAGGGAACTGAAGCAATAATTCATGGGATCTGGTGGGCAATGATTGCATCTGTTTCCCTCTACATGATTGCTCTTGAGAGAATTGTGTTAGTTAGTCCATGCATGTTGATGTGTATGTATGTATGTATGTATGTGTGTGTGTGTGTGTGTGTATATATATATATATATATATATATATATATATATAAAAATCATACGTTGTGATTTCCTGTGTGTATGTGTATATGTATGTATATATATGTGTATATATATGTGTATATATATATATATATATATATGTGTGTGTATATATATGTATATATATATGTGTGTGTGTGTGTGTATATATATATATATATATATATATATATATATATATACACACACACACTCACCGGCCACTTTATTAGGTACACCTGTCCAACTGCTCGTTAACACTTAATTTCTAAGCAGCCAATCACATGGCGGCAACTCAGTGCATGTAGACATGGTCAAGACAATCTCCTGCAGTTCAAACCGAGCATCAGTATGGGGAAAAAAGGTGATTTGAGTGACTTTGAACGTGGCATGATTGTTGGTGCCAGAAGGGCTGGTCTGAGTATTTCAGAAACTGCTAATCTACTGGGATTTTCACGCACAACCATCTCTAGGGTTTACAGAGAATGGTCCGAAAAAAAAAAACATCCAGTGAGCGGCAGTTCTGTGGGCGGAAATGCCTTGTTGATGCCAGAGGTCAGAGGAGAATGGCCAGACTGGTTCGAGCTGATAGAAGGGCAACAGTGACTCAAATTACCACCCGTTACAACCAAGGTGGGCAGAAGAGCATCTCTGAAAGCACAGTACGTCGAACTTTGAGGCAGATGGGCTACAGCAGCAGAAGACCACACCGGGTGCCACTCCTTTCAGCTAAGAACAGTAAACTGAGGCTACAATTTGCACAAGCTCATCGAAATTGGACAATAGAAGATTGGAAAAACGTTGCCTGGTCTGATGAGTCTCGATTTCTGCTGCGACATTCGGATGGTAGGGTCAGAATTTGGCGTCTACAACATGAAAGCATGGATCCATCCTGCCTTGTATCAATGGTGAGATTATATCTCTCACAGTGGACATGCACCTACAATGACAATTTCAGACCCCTCCATGATTTCTAAGTGGGAGAACTTGCAAAATAGCAGGGTGTTCAAATACTTATTTTTTCCTCACTATATATATATATATATATATATATATATATATATATATATATATATATATATATATATATATATATATATATATATATATATATATATATATAAGTTTGAAGATTATCGCTGAAGGCTGAAGGCAAAACTATAAATGATCACATATGGAATTGTGTACTTAAATGTACTTAACAAAAGTGTGAAATAACTGAAAACATATCTTATATTCTAGTTTCTTCAAAGGTGCTACCCTTTGCTTTTTTGCAAACCCTTGGTGTTCTCTCAATGAGCTTCATGAGGTAGTCACCTGAAATGGTTTTCACTTCATAGGTGTGCCTTGTCATGGTTAATTAGTGGAATTTCTTGCCTTATTAACCCTGTGAGACCGAGAGGCTCGCCCACGATCAAAAAATCACCTCTGATTCATAGTTTAATAACTTTTAAACAATACAACGCAGCGACTCACCCAAAATGGCTCCTGAATCCTGACGAATTAGCCTTTCCGGCGGTCTTTTCCGTGTCCTTTTAGCCTCTACAGGTGATTTTCTATCCATCCTGGAACTTCCAGCCTCTTTAGGGGTTGTTGGGCTTTAAATCCATACCTTTAAATCCCAGATTAATCCACTTTATGTCCATAATTCATCGCGTTTTTCGCCGGCCGCGCCCGCTCTGCTCCCTCTCTAGTCTGTGTTTACAGGAAGTACAGGCAACCGGTATGCCCATATATGGGAGACATCAGCCAAAGACTATGGAAGCTGAAAGATACTAGCCCTCCAAGCACTTCCTACTCTGCCAACACTTCCTGTCAACGTCTCTAGCATGCAATCAAAGCTGCTAGAGCGGAACAAGATAGATATCTACCATTTTATAGCGGAAATGGCCTCATTGGTTTGAGATATGGCATATATTTGCATTATATATTATATATTTGGGCCTTTTTTGAAGAAATGTAAATAGTATGTGCTTTATATGAGTTATAATGTTTATTATGTTTATTTTTGCATATAGAAGAACTGTTTTAGACACACAAATGCTTGTGTAGCATTGTTGTGGGTGTAATATCAATAAATATGACATTATTATGTTATTATTGGCATAGGTAAATGTCATGAGGGCAAAAGCGTCTGGACTTTTTTTGAAAAAATGTCTGTATTTTGTCATCTGTAAAATTTATAATGATTATTTCTTCACAGTGTGACTCCCAAGACATATGAGAAGTGTTTTAGAGAGTAAAATGGCT